>JANPWX010000026.1:4605855-4650150 GCA_024734555.1 Trochalopteron elliotii | reverse complement strand
GGGCGGCCGCACAGGGAGGGCAGCGCCCGAGCTGGGGAGCAGGCGGGTTCCACGAGAGGGAAAGGGAAGCTCTGTGTTGGTGGAGGAAGAAAACTGTAGATGCTGTGTAAATTTTGTGCCCCTGGGAGTTATTCCACACCCTGGGAATTACTGTTTTAAGTGTGCCAATTTGTGTTTTGTTTACCGTTCTTAGAGCATGGAAACTCCGTGGTGTTGTGTGACAAGCAGGTGTTGCATGTGGTATTGTCTCCAAACTAGAGGCAGTTTTTCCAGTGTTTCTTACAGTACCTCTCTAATAAGTTACTTTTAACTCAAACCCCCTAATAGCCTTTCATCTTGCATGAAAGTCTTTGGTGGGGTTCGTTCTGAACGTTCAGCCCAGGATGTTTCAGTTACTCACGTGTGCTTTTTATGCTCGGTGGAAGAGGTAGCAAGAAGTTATCACTTTGCAGTCGCTGGTTCTGTTACCTAAGAGTTGATTGTCTAGGAAAGATAACAAGGGTTCTTTTTGCAGGGCGGGAGAAGGATCTTATTTGATCAGTGCAACCCCAAAACTTTCTGATTCATGTGTATGTTTGTGTATGTACGTGTGTGTGTTTGTGTGTGTATGTATACACACACCATTAAAATGCCAGGAATAAGAAACACAGAAGAGTGTTAGATCAGAAAAACTGGAAGCTGAGGCAGTAGCTTGATCAGCTGCTTTTTTCTGATTTGGTAGAAGTTGAAACCATAGTGGGAGCCCATGGCTTAACTAATCTGGAGACGAGCAGAGCATTAAGGTGTCCAGGGCCAGGTTGCCTTAACATAGAGTGTGAAAGTCAGCAGCAGCCCTGTTCTCCAGTCTTTGTCTCCATCATGTCTTCTAACTCCCAAGCATAATTAGATCTTGCAAGTGGAGCAGCCAGGGGATTCAAGAGCATTAAGAGGAAACTATGGTGTGATTGCAGCAGGAAGTGTTTAATACAGCTCTTTACATCCTTTTTTAAAAAGTGGTTCATCCCTATCTTGACAAGAATTGGTGGTAGTGTTCTTAGTTAGAAATTGAAATTAGGAAAACATCCATAAAACGGTAATTTTTCCACCATTGGGGTTTTCTGCAATGTTACAAAAATTTACATTCTTTATGCAGTTAAGTAATAAGTTAACAATAAAAGTGTGTAATAAAGTTTGTTTTAGATAGAGGATATCTTGCTGTTGCCTTATTGGCAATGAATTTAGGAGAAAAGTAAGTGGAGGAACCAGTGCATCTTGCTTAGAAAAGCAGATCTGATTGTTGAGAATCCCGTGGTTCTTATTTCTGAGGTCATCAATCATTTACCTAAGTGATGTAAGTATGTGAAAAATATACTTTTTATTCAAAATTAATTTATTGTTGATGACATTTACTTCATATTTTCATGAATAAGCAAATATGAATTTGCCTGTTTTATGAAAAGCACATAAGCATGCTCTTATAACCATTAATTCTAAATGGTTAAGTGTCTCTCTATGTCTCCATCCTAGAGGAAGCTTACTATGTTGTTCATAAGTGCTTGCTTTGTTTTGTTTTTTACTTTGCCAATTTCAGAAGTGATATATAAATCCTCAGGACTCAAAAATCATGTGGTTTTATTTACGGTGAGCAAAACTTAAAATTACTGAGGCTGTAATCCAATATGCATTTAAGGTCGTTTCACCATGGGGGGAATGATTATTAGTCTAGTCCCTGTATTCTGTTCTGCTGTGGTACAGTATTTGTGTGGAATTACAGAATTGGTATAGTGGGGAAGAAGAGAATCCAGAAGGGCAGGAGTGATATGGACAGGGTTTCAGTTCTTGTCAGAATGTGGATCAAGCGTGTTTTTTCCAAGTAGAATCTCTTTGAGTTGTTCTGTTGCAGCAGGTGGCAGCAAATGTCCTGGTACACCAGTCACCTAACGTGTTCTAAAGTTGTGGCTGCTTTAGTGAAGAAACAAACCAAGCCCTGCTGTACGGGGATTAGCAGCCCCTTATAAAGAGCAGCCCTTTGTCTGGCACCTGCAGGAACTACAGAGGTGCAAAAGTCTGATGTAATTCTGTAGTGGAACTTTAAATGATAGAGGTATGCAGATGTTGTGATTACCATAATTTCACATGAGTGTCTTCACTTCCAAATCTTGGTGAAGGTGTAGAAAGTTTTTGTCCCTCAATCCAGTATTTGATGTTTACATGCCCAGTTTTTTGTTGTAGAAGCAGTGATCAGGAAGTTCTGTAGTTAAATTTGAATGTGCAGTTGAACTTTTTTTGAAAGCCACCTTTAATCTACTTTTTTTCCCTTCTCACATTTTCAAGTTGCTCACTGTGGTCCTGCAGAGCTGTGTTGAGACTGTTAGGAAAAGAACACTACAAAAAATTGATCATGGAGGGGTGTTGTAACACAAATGGTAAATTTATTTGTGTTTTAAAAAAATTATTTGCTTTTATGCAGTGTCTTCTACATGGATTGGTGAGATGGTTCTTGTCCCTAGGTTATTAAATCTGTGAAAAGTTCTTAAATCTATAAAACATGTTTTTTGCCCGTAGCATTTAATAGTGTAGAACAGTGTTACCATGGTACATAGGCTTGTATGTGATGTACAAATGTACATCACATATACAAAAATCAGGAACACTGATGTGCTAGAACTGAAGAATGGATTGTTTTAATGAAGGCTCTACTAGAAGATGAATTTAGCTTTTTGTTTAATAAGTAGAGCAAGAAAATCACACTTATTTTCCTATTCTATAATGTAATTGTTTTAGCTAGTCAGAAAAAAGCTGTTAAGCACAGAGGTTGTTTTCAGCCACAAGCAGAGTTTGGACAGGACCACGTGGGCAAACAGCATCTCTGCTGTACAGTCTTCCATGTTCAAAAGAAATTTGAAAAATGAAGAAAGCTATATAAGGATGTTTTTTCTTTTTTCTTAATTACTTCAAAGGGAATTTTACATTGATCCTAGAAAATCCAACTTCATTCAGTGATAGCCCTGAATGAACTGTTTTTCTGGAGAAAATCTCTTTATTTTATGTATTTGGTTTTCCAAAAATAAAGGAATAGGCTCTCCAGTGTAATATGATCTAGATGATCTAGGTGATTCAGTTTCTCAGCCTTTGTGTCCTTACTTTATTTCCCTTGCTATGTGAGCTGCTTACCTTATTAATTATTTGCTTTAATTAGAATGTTTTATAGCTCAGGAATTTGAAATACAATATAAACACAAACTGTAATCTCTATAACTTTTCTTAATGTGGTATGTGTCTGAACATGTATGAAATGGTGCAAGACTTAATGAACTGAAGTTGTGTGATTATATGCAATACTGGCAGATTGATTAATTTTTAATGATTGGTTGTCTCCTCCTCTCAAACAGCTGAGTGAATTGTGGTGTCACCTGTAGTTACCAGCTATTTGGAATCAAATTTAGATCAAATTTAAATATTTTTCTTACTTAAGCTAAAATTGTGTATGTAATTCATCTTTCCTGATCACTATATTCACAGAGTTGATTTCTTGCACATGCACTCAGCGTTAACAACTTTCTTTGCCTCTGTGGCTGAGATTTTTTTGAGGCTAAAATGAAAGGGATTCTGTTTCTAGTAAACACAACAGACTTAACACCTTAATAACTTTCAGTGGCTTAGCATCAATATAATCTTTCAATATTTGGATAACTCTTATGTCTTAACAAAAGGGTGATCTTTGCAGTGCTAGGATACAGTTAGTGTAGTGTTGCAGGTGGCAGTGTATATTTATCAGCTGAAGAACCTTGTTTGACTTCCAGGGTTTTATGTTGCAAGCTATGTTGTCTGTGGGGAAAGGTTGCTTTGGCAGCGGAAGCTTACACTAGACTGTATTCCTAATCTCTCAGATTTTTGGACAGCTAAAACCTGGTCACCATCAGAAGAAGGAGGTTTCACTTTGCTTTAGCAGAACTTGTAGAAGAAATGTTTTCTGAAAGCTTGCTTTGGTTTCTGTGAGGTGCACCATCCAGCTCCTTTCACTTCAATTAATGAATGCCAAACCTATTTGGTTTTCAGGTATGTCAGAACACAGCAGTGAATCCACAACAGTTGATGTGTCTCATCCGTCTGCAGAAGAGGTCCAGTCTGGCTCTGAGGTGATTGGGTGGTAGTTATATTAGTGTGAAATCAACCAATCCTAACAAGTTTCAGATTCCCAAAAATTCTGCTATACATAGCACAGCGCTCTTAGTATGCGGATATGAGTTCATGCACGGCATCTTGAATGGGTGGGGTTGGTTTTGAGACAACATTAGGAGCAGTCCAATTAATTCATAATGAAGGATTACTTCAGCCAGTAGCCTGTTGCTGTGCTGCAGTATTTGTTTTGTAAGTTGAATAGATTTTAGGCATGGTAGAATCTGTGTGAGTATTGTAGGAAGAAAGGATTGGTATTTAAAAGGCATCAAGGAGGTTGTGTAACCTCACTATAACAAGGTCTTTAATCTGCTGCTGAAAGAGTGAATCTTTTTTTTTTCTCTGAGAGCAGATACAGCTTGCACCTTCTCTGTGGAGAAATCTGTGACATATTTGCATTATGAGCAAATTTCTAAGGTTCCCAATATTATTTAGCTAATCAGGTGTGCTTGGGATGCTCTTTCAGAAAGATAGAGTCAACATTTTCCTGACTGTTCTAGACTAAAAATGAAAAAATGTAATTCTGACTTTATCACTATTGGAGTTTCAGTGACAGTGAATTGTTTTTAAACTTTCAGTAAAAACAGAATAGTCATTCTATTTAGCATATTTCCAAATCTGATATTTGTAAACACAGATGTACAAAGAAAATACTGATTGTTACTGAAGGATGGTTCTGTTTTTTCAAGATAAAACATGAATCTGAAATGCAACGTTTTCCTCTAGTGCTTATGTCATTCATGCCTAATACATCAATACAAATATAGGAACTTACTTAGATTTACTTTAGGTTGTTTATACATATGATAAATTTTCTTCTGAGGAATCAATTTCTTTGTATGCTTAGTTTAAGTCAGCTGTGGGCTGCACTTGCCAAAGAGACACTTGATTCAACAATCATGCTCCCTATTGCAACAGAAGTGCTGCTGTGGTTTGGTGGTTTAGTTTTCTCTTAGATCAGTTACCTTACCTTGATTGTGTGGAGTTACAGGAACACACATCCAGAGGTAAAGAGAAATGGCTGCTGGATTTGGCAGTAGCCTACAGTCAGTATTTTGAGATACTGCACTGCTAAAGTAAGCTGATGCTGGGGCAGTCCTTCATTCTCAGTAGTTTCTTTGCTGCATTACTACCTGCTCTGTTTCATGGGCACAAGTGTTGGAGGTGTGCCTGCTCTGGAGAATTGGTGGGAGTGGAAAAATTACCCATCCTCTTTTTGAGTGCAGGTCACTTCCTTTTGATCTGCAGTGTTT
Organism: Trochalopteron elliotii; assembly: GCA_024734555.1. NCBI lineage: Eukaryota > Metazoa > Chordata > Aves > Passeriformes > Leiothrichidae > Trochalopteron > Trochalopteron elliotii. The sequence goes on along the minus strand of JANPWX010000026.1, from coordinate 4,644,739 downwards.
CCAGAATCTTGTTTGCTGTACAAATACCTTGTTCTGGCTCAGGAAGGAGGTGAAGGGATGATGAAAGCTGCTGGGGGCAAGAGCTGGGGGAGAAGGGCAAGGACTGGTTCTTGACAGCTGTGTAAGCTTAAACTGGTGATTAAAATTGAGATGGTGGTTTCTTGTTATGTCTGAGTTAAATTAGCAGTTTATCCCACTTCCCCTTTTCAGCTGCTCATTTCAATGGCTTTGGTGCTTGTCTGACCTCATTGCAAACTGATTCAACTCACTGAAGCTGGAAAATTAACCTGGTGAAAATGTCTATTGCCAGGCCAGTGAGTTGTGACTGTAGTCAGGTGAGTGTTGAGGAGGTGAGGCACTGCATGGTTCACAGTAGAGACTGGAAAAGTAGTGTGGTGAAATGTCCCCTTTTCAGCAAGGGGAAATTGTTGTAGTTCAATCATAGCACAGAACTGACATTCCATTACCAAGCAAATACTTTTTGCTTTCTCTGACTAGATACATAGGTCTGACTCAAGTAGGAGTGCTAAAAAAAATAAATAATAGGTGAATTGCTTCTAGTTGTATGGAGAAGCTGACAAACTTCTGTTTCCTAATATATATATTTATTAGAGATGTGTGCATATGCATTGAGCATGTATATCTCTGAATAAAAGCATAAAAATGTACCAATGTCAGTATTTGCAAAATTATTTGAGATTCTTGTTGAAAAGCACCTAAGTCAAGTATTTGTTTTTCTTTTAGAGATGCAGCTTTGTTTGTGATCCCTAGCAAAGCACCCCTTGACAGTAGAGGACTTTTCCTTTGCACTGTGTTCTCTGTAATTTGCAGAAAGAAGAACAAAAATAGCTGTGAACAGAACAGAACATGTCCTATGCTAATGCTTCTGTATTGTGCAAGTAGCTGTGACTAGCCAAGCAGTTTGAAAAATACCTCACTTGACCATACCAAGTAGAAGTGTCTTAGAGCTTAAGCACATGTGAGATTTAGAGCGAGCTTAAGAAACTTGAGCTATTGGACAGATTTCCCAAATCAAAATGTAATGTGGTAAGTAACTAGGACATTTAGTATAATGATGTTGTATAGCAACTCTGTCAGGAGCAGGGAGTTGGACTTGATGATCCTTATGGGTCCCTTACAACTTGAGTTATTGTGTATTCTATGTAACAAAACAAATTACTGTTTTAAAAGTACTCCTAAAATAAGCATAGAACTTTGAGTGTGCTTCAGTAGAAGCACATTTATTGGAGTCCATAGACAGTGACTAGTTAGAAAAAGTCTTGAGAGGCCTCAAAACTAGTAAAGGAAATCAGGCTCACAAATGTAAATGAAGCAGTGATATGTGAAAGTGGAAGAAATATTAGCAATGGGGTACAACAGAGGATGTTCCAGTAAAGAATGATGCAAGTAATGCTCAGTAAATACCAGTAAAATCTTTGTGTTATATTCATACTCTATAAAGCTTTATGTGTGGTTGGAGAAGCTGATGGTACTTCAGACCCTGATCTCAGGCTGGGCCTCTTCCTGACCCTTGGACTGAAAAGAGCTGGTTCAGTTTGATGATTTAGGAGCTTTAAGGGTAGAAGGGTACCTGCTCTCAAGTACCTGCTGATGGTGCACCTTGTCTTGCCAGTCTAGCACAAGTGTATGAGCTGGTTTGAGGACTTAAGACAACTTTTATGTAAGTTAACAAACACTGCCTCAGTTGTGTGTTGATTCTTCTACTGTTTACACTTTAGGTGACTGATGAAGCTGCCTTGCAGAGTTAGGAGCAGCTTTTTGAAAGGGATGAAATTTTCACTTCCTCTTAAGCTGCCATTCTGTCTTCAGGTGCTTGTAAATGATGTGCATTTCTTCTGGGAATGTCTGTTCTAGGCTATACCTTAGGTTGTACTTGACAGCAGTGGTTTCACAGCTGCTGCTGCTGTTCATGATGCAGCTGCATTTGAAACTAACTTTGAATCCTGAATTCTCTTGATACTTTTGAGTTCTCTTGGTGCTTCTGCATTTCATGTCAGGTTTGCTGCTGACTTCATGAGAGTTGCATAGCAACAGTTTAGTCAGAAGATGGCACTATATTATGGTAAAATAAGAAGCAACTAAAACTATTTTAAAGTTTGGAATCATTGCTTTTCTTGTAACACATGATTAAACATACTGCTCTTCTCTAGTATTTATTGTTTATGAATAGATAATACAATTTTTTTAACCGAGCTTACTATAATTTGAGATACAGAAACTACTCTAAGGCTCAAGTGTGCATGTAAAACATTTGTCTGAGCCCACCTCATTTGTGTCTTACTCCCCCAATGCCAATGGGTTAAATTTTAGTTTTGCTTTTCTCTTAGGTCTGGAAACTTTAAATTACTATTGACCGAGCTGTGGTAGAGTATTATTGTGATTCAATGATGTGATTAAACAAACATACAGACTGAGTAGATCAGAATATTTCCAGTTGGAGTTTGAAATAAAATCAACTGTTATGAAACCCATGCAGCAAATATTTTCATATGGATTACTTATTGGATATGCAAGACAAACACTAACCTGTTTCTTTTTACAGGGAAGTGCAATGGCTCAAGAATCTCCCAAAAATTCAGCGGCAGAAATTCCTGTGACTAGCAATGGACAGCTGGAAGATTCTCATGAACACAGCTTTAACAGGGTCAGAATTTTCTTTGCCATCTGCCATGGTACTATTGTCAGAAATGCTGAAGTTACAATTTGATGCGTAGCAGACTTCACTTGACATAGTTTTCTTGAGGTTTACTGAAAAAACTCCTTTGAAGCTCATAGATTATTGCCAGTATTGACATAGCAATGTTGTTGCATAGTGCAGTGACCTTTTTTTGTATAAAAGGCACGTTCGTGGTGGCAGAAGCTGAGTTCCTCCCCCTCACTCGCGGCAGGTGAACGATCAGCTTTGCTCGTGCCCGGGTGTCCAGCAGAGGGCGCTGGGGCACAGCGTGTGGAATTTGGGGTCGGGCTCCATTTATTTGGATTTTCGTTTGGAAATATGAAGGCCAGTTAATTGTCCACGTTTATTTGATGTCTGCTGAGGCTGAAGTTTTAAGGAAAGCTCTAAATTTTTAACAGTTCCATACTGACTTGCAGTGCAGAATTATTCTTAAAAGAAATACTCAGCAGAGCTTCAACATTTTATTCTGTTTTACTGAAATGCTGATTAGAGGGGGAGCCTTCATAAAATTTGTTGTTCAACTAAGATCTACCAGTGACATAATGTAAAAATCAGTAGAGTGTTTAAAGAAATGAAGTTAAAACTACATTTCTATAAAGATGTATGTTTAGGGAAACAAGCTTGGGAAATACATCTTGAAGTGGTAAGGAGTTTGGGTTCACTTCAAAGTAGGGAAAAAGACTCAGTAATGTGAAGCTTGATGACCTTGCTGCTGCTGTGACTTGACTGCTATCTAAGTTACCTTTTCCTCACATAGTGATTGCCTCTGCAGTGCAGTGCATGCAACACTTATGTGCAGCAAATGGAACTTGCACTCTTGGTGACTGTGTTAGGGCCCTTGCTCAGGCAAAATGTAAAGCTGGAATTTTAAGGTGGTTTTTGTCTATGGCCTTACGTGGAAATTGGAGTAGATTTTTCCTGCATGCTAGTCATTTTGCTGGCTTGGAGTCAACTATATTTTGAAACTTCTACTTTGACAAAAATGGGTCAACTCTTTGGTCACATTGCAGAAAAACCTGTACTCTGCAAGCATATTTGAGCTTGCTGTAATTATTTTCGCACTGCTTATTCTGAGATCAATGAAGAAGTGCACTTCAATTATTTTTTTGAACTGTCTTGTACAAGTCCACACCTGCATGTGTGACCTGAAGTCAAAATATGTGATAATCAAGGCTTCTTATAAACAAAACAAAGAAAATAAACTTCTTGGAATTAACATCTAGGTCTGTTTACTAATCTGTTAGTCTCAAGTTCTAATATTTAGCTTCTATTCATCTTGCTTCATGTTTGTTATTTCTAATGCTTAATGCCATGCTTTCTCTTTTTTTGCTTGCCAGGTAATTTTTTGCTTTAACCTAAAGCAATATGTATTGCACCACAAAATTTTTGGGGTCTTTCTTCCTACAACTTAGGGAAATGACAAGCCAAATACTGGTTTTTATGAGGTCACTTAAGAAAGGGGCAAAAAACCATGACCACTCTAATTTGGACTGTTACCACAGTGCTCTGTAAGACTATGTGACCACAGTTGGATTTAGAGCACTCCAATATGCTGATTTTGATTGCACCTTCTTGGGAAGCTGGGGACCACGGTTATTTTAATGTCCTGCTTCCTTATTTTTATGGTCAGGGAAATATTCATCTAGATGCTGTACAGTTCAGATGTAAAGAACAAAATACTCCTTGGTCTGTATTTTTCGGTCTTGTGCAGCTATTATGCACCAAGACTGGAGCAGCTTTGTTTGTTTTTGAGTAAAGAGGTATTTGTACAACCTTTACTTTAGAATTCTTTAATTACAAAACTGCACTTTCCTTTAGAATTGCGTTCTGTTTAGCACTTCCATCAGACCTCATCCATAAGCTGCTCAGGCATGAAAATGCACATTTGTGTTTCACCAAATGCAGTGTTAGTATGCATTCAAGCATGAGAAGTATTTCATTTTGCGAGGTAGTGCAGAGCAAATGTATTTACCTGGAAATGCCAAGTAGAGTTGCTCCTTCTTTAAATAAAGATGCCATTGGTTTTGCAGAACATCAGACAGCATAGATTGTCATAATGTTATTTCAGAAAGAAGTATTGTTAGTTCGATTTTTGTGGGAATGTGACATGGCACTAATTGATGCATCTTCTTGGTATAATGCATATTTAAAAGGTAACTTAAGTGTTCTCCTAGCTGTGAAATCTCAGTCAGAAATAGGCTGCTACATTCTAATTCTCTAATAAGACATGCCTGTGGAATTCAGACAAGTTTTGTCCTGCCCATATGATGGATGGAAACTCTTCTACTAAAAAAGGCTGTAGCTTCAGTCATCATTGGATCAAATATCTAACATCCTTTCAGTACCAGAAAGCTTGACATAGTGCTTTTTCATTCCCCAGGCTCTGTTGGGTCTCACTTGAGATTGAAGAACTTTTGTATGGAACTATTCATTAATGTTTGGGTATTTGGTAGACAGAAGACTTCAGCATTTCCTAATCAAAAGTTTTTCCTATTACTTTGTATAAGAAAGCCCAATGTACAAAAATATCTGGCTGGTTTATATTATTCACTTATCCCTGACTTCCAGAGACCAGTTGTCCTCCCATGCTGTTGTAAGGATGTGATTAGCATAGTGGTGTTTTAATGTGACTGGGGGGATTGGGAGCTGAGGATGGTAGGAAGAAATGAGGGAAATAGATTATTGCTGTTATTGCTATATGCAAGAGCATGCCATATAGTGTGAGAGCTGCATAGGAATAAACTAAATTTCTCAGACAACAGTTTGATCTACTTGTAAAGATACTCACGCAGCTGTCAGCGATTTGTTATGTTTAAAGTATTGGACAAAATCCATATGATATTCTTATCAGTTTGTGCCTGAATTTGTTTCGTTTTTGATGCTGACTCTTCTCCTGGCTCTTATTGTACTTCTGTGGGAACAAAACCATAGTTAAGTGTGCATATAAAACCAGTAATAAACTTCAGGATGCAAAAAGATGATGAACTTAGTTGTGAGTCTTCAATTTGTCAGTCTTGTCACTCCCATTCCGCCTGCAAGGACTGAGTTCATGTCTTAGGTTTTGCTGTGTTGACTGACATAGTTAGATTTTTACTTTGGGAAATTATAGTTTAATTAATGTAGAACTGATTTAAAATATATTTCTAGAACTGTGTCAGTTCTAGAAAACTGGTTTGAGGAGATAAAAGAGTCAAATGTTCTTCATACGTTGAAAAACAGTCTGAAAAATCAAAAATATGCATGTAAATGATGAGAGTGGGGGGAAACAAACTGAATTGTAGTATGACATTAGGTAAATCAAAAGGGATGCAGTAGAAAGGGTCTTCTGATTGAAGAGCAGTGTATTGGAGAATAGAAGTGTTTTAGTCTGTTATTTGCTACTTCATCAAAGATTAAAGCTTTCAGGTCTTCTCCCGTTTATTTATGTTGAATTATTCTGATGTGAGGATCTAGTGGCTTAATTCATGGTTAATAGGAACTGAGTGATGTAATGGGGCAAAGAGAAGAAGAGAATGCTGAATAGGTACAAGGAGCTCTACTTGCACGTGATTTTGATAAGAAGTTAAAGTTCACAGCCCGTGTATCTTACTGGATAGATGTTATGTCTGTCTATACAACCTTTTGTTCCATAGGACTTGCAATCACACTTTAAACTGTGAACTTTACAATCAGATATGTTGTAATTTTTTTCCTGAAGTCAACTTGAGTAGTATTATTTAAAATGTCATCCACCATTAGAAACAAACAAGCATATGATTAACCTAATATTAGTTGCTCCACTGCTGAACTAGCAATTGGTGTGAGGTTTTAAGAATACCTTAATTCAAGGTATTAAAGGCAAGTAAAACTGTATTTGTCACACCTCCTGTTGGTACAAAGCCAGAGTTAATGCTTAGTGATGCATTACTAATGGAGTAGTATAACTAAGAAATTAATACACTGTTGTTTCCTTAGTTGCTCCTTAGTTAAGTAAGTTTCTATAAATTAAGTTTTGGCTGGGTTGGTTTCTGCTGTTGGAGAAACAATACAGTTCTGGTCTTTCCCTTATCCATTTTAGATTATTATGGATAGCATGATTGGGAAATACCATTTTGGAGATAGTCTTGTAATTCAGCCAACATTCCTTCATGAACATGCATTCTGAACGACTTCTTTGCTGTGTCTACTGTCTCAACAGGATTGCTGTGTCAAAAATCTGTACTGGTTCATCAGATGATCTGTGTAATAGAGTTGTGTAAATAAAGCTAACCTGACTAAAATATGTTTAGTTTAATATAGCGATTTGAAGTCATTAAAATGGGATTTTAACAAGTGGTTTAAGTGGCTTCAGTGTTCTATGACGTGTAGGTTTGAACTGTCTTGACTAGACCTAATTAAGCAAGTGCACTTATTCTGTTTAACTATATTTCATGCTTTTGCTTCTTGCTAAATATCTGAGAATGTGGTAGATAATGCAAGCTTTTAACTTGGGAGTCTTCTAAATTGTGGGGTTTTTTATATCTCTAGCTCTCAGTGAACTTATAAAATTGAAATGCTTTTGTGAGGTGGTAATTGCATAAGCATAGTTTCAGCCTCATGCAAATGAAAATTATTAACGAAGCATTTTTCTATTTGTTTTTTGGTGATGGTGATCCCTTAATAGCTTTGTGGGCTTGCCATGTATCAATAAATTTTGATCAACTCCAAAGACTTGAATTTGCCTTTTACAAAGAAGGGGGGAAATCTTAAACTTAGCTAGAAGAGCAATACATTATCAAAATATAATCATCATATTGCAGTAGGGGAATCTGTCCTCACTTCCTGTGTTGTAAGAGCCAACCTTACATTTAGTGGGAACAAAAGCAAAAGCTTTTTATGTTGCCTTCTTACCATTCAAACATTAAGTACACTCATACCTCCCCTTAAGTGTGACATTTTGTGCACTCTTTTTAAATTATCCCTCTTTGTAAGTTATTGAAGGAATAAACTGTTTTGTCAGTATGATTACAGATTTTTTGCTAGCTTTTTTGTTTATCTACACTTGTGTAAAGAAAAAAAAAGCAAGCACAATCAGTTGCAAGAATGACATTAAAACTTTTAATTTACATGCAGCAATGTGTCTCCCTTGAACAGTAACTTGAATGTTTGTAAACAATGAAAAGGTATTGTTTCCATAATCACTGACCTTTTGTCAATTTTGGTCATGTATAAATCAACAAATGAGAACGTTTTCCATTCAATTCATATGCAAGAATATCATTCTTCATAAAGATATATTTGAACTGGTTTATAGGTGTAAAGAAAGGGGGTTGAATTGAACTTTGCCTTTCTTTAAATTGAATTTTGCCTTTTTGACAGTGAGAAAAAAGTAGATCGCTTCCAACAAATATGTGTATACATATACATATGTATATGTATTCTTGTAAAAAACTCTGTGTGTGTGTATATGTATGTGCAATTGTAGATCTTTAAAATTTTTGTATTCCAAATATCAAGTTTTTGTTTAAGAGATGGTTGCATTGTAGTATTTTGATTTATTTAATTCTGTAGTTTGTTCCGCTTGTGTTTAACGTAGAATTACATTGAATGTATGGAAGTATTGCAGTTGCTTAGCTTTAGATACAAACTTTTGTCTTTACAAAGCAGATGTTCTGCATTTTAACCTTAAATACAAATGATTCCTTGGATTCCTATGGTGAACATGCTTAAGCAGGTTAGCTGTCTACATTTGTATGGCTACAGGTTTAGGTATTTCTGAAAACTGCACAACATGCCAGGGTGCCTTCAGGAAAAAAATAGTTCATGCCATGTCCTTTTTGTGAAATCAGTGCATCTTCTCTGCAGTTTGGTTATCCTTTTCCAAGTCTCTCTGCTTTTTCAGCTTCTAGTGACTTGCTACATTTTAAGTTAAAAGGACTCTGTTAGTTAAACTAAGTTGAAGCAAAGGCTTTCCAGCATACCACCAACTGCAAGTACTTAAAGGGAAGCACCAATTTTAAGTCAGTTGTCAGACTGAAAACAGTATGTATCCAAAGTTCTGATATGCTTAATTTGGGAGATCAGGTTCTGCATGACTACTATTTGTTTTTCATGCTGTTTATTTTTCTTCTTCTTTTTTTTTTTTGTGTAATGCTTCAGGTGCACAAATATGGCATGATCTATTACCACATAGCCTGTTCATGTAGGAATTGGTTACTCTTTGCAGTAACATGCTGAGTTTTTGATGTCAGTGAGATTTCTGGAATTCATATGGAAAAATTAATTTGCTGGAATAATTGCTATATGTTTGTAGTTCTTCCTTTTTTCTTCTTCCCAGGAGTTTGTCCTAAATTGAAGACATCTAACTAAATCTGGGGGGGATGTGATCCAAAACTACTTCTTGACATTCTGAGCCTCTGGGGAGTATCAGTATCATTCTTATGTGCTACCTTGCTTCTGGTTTGTGGATTGAGCAACTACAGTTACAGGTCAAACATGGATTAGATTTTAAAGGTTGTGTTTTCTTTGTAGTTAGAAGGATCATAAACAGTTACTACATGTGTCTAGACACTGACTTCTTAAAGCTATGTATAGCTTTTCTTTAGTGGTCCTCTATACTTTTTTAAACTTTTTTACCTCTGTATGGAAGCAGAGGGGATGCAAAACAGTACCTGACTCCAGACACTGACAGTTTTCTGATTTCTTGATGCTTTTATTTTTTTGTAACTGTATTTTACCTTTTTGCTTTCACTTTCATAGTACTTTTTCACCCGCTTTTTACTTCTGTGAATTAATGGTTTTAAATTGCTTTAAAACCTGAACTTTATTAAAGTACTGTGTCTAATTCCACGATACCAGAGGCTTAAACTTCCATTAGATCACTGGTAATATAGTCCAGGAAACCTGTGGGGAGCTTTTTGTAGAGGTGGGTAAGACACCAAAAATGGGTAGTAGGATAGTTTGTGAGCTGTGGTGTGTGGAGTCTTTCTTAGGCCTGTGCTGGGGTTCAGTGAAGAATTTGGTTACTTGAGAGCTGGTTGAAATAGTTGATCTAGCCCTCAAAAGTTTAACAAGGTGATCTCAGGCAGTTTTAAATTAAGGAGTTTCAAAAGCAAACAAAAGTAAGTGGCAGCTTTGTGCTCTGAGCATTTATGATGCAGAATAGGTGCTCAGAAGGAAGCTGTTGAAGTGATGCCTTTCTGGATGTCTCTCTCATGTCAAATATTAAAAATATATCATGTGCTATTTGTAAGAAATAAGGATGCTATGAATTTTAAGGCTATTCCTTGCTTAGTGATTGTTTTTGATCTTAACATTATGATATTTGCTTTCATATTTTTGGTTTGTAAAATGTTCTCTGCATGATAATCTTATACCATTCTGCACCCCTGTCAGTTTTTAACTGGAAACTTTATTAAACTGACATGGTTTCTTGGACCAGCTTCAGATCACATAATATGATGCTTCTGGCCACATTTTTGATAACTGTTTCTCTAAGACATGGCATTATATTTGGTCATCAATGCAACAAAAAAATCTAGAACAAGTATATACTTACAGTGTTTCTCATTCATTTATGTTTAATTTCTGCATACCAGTAGAAAGCTGTGACACCAGAAAGGACTCTCCAGGCTAAAGGCAGAATTGCTTGTCTGAGAACTGCTGAAACTGCATAATAATACTTCAGACTCACTTAAATTGCTTTTTTTTTTTTGTCTTTAACTTTCCATTTTTATTCCTATATTGTCCAGGACTTGAAATGTTCATTACCAGTTGGACTTGGTCTTTCTGAAACCAAAATAACATCTCATGGCTTTGATGGTGCCAAAGAGGGAGTTGTTGAGGCAGGACAATTTCCAAGTAAGGGTAAGTGCCTTTTTTTTTTTATTTCTCAATTAAAATCCTTAGGCATATTCTTACACGGTCAGAAATGCAATGTTCTGTAGCTGCTTTGAGAAGTTTGGATGAATGTACACATTTGAGATTTGCATTAGTGACAACCAGTTTATCTTCTCCTGTAGCTGGGTTGTTAAAATAGAAAATAGATGCAACACTTGTAATATCTGTCAAGGGACTGAAGGGAGCTACTTAGTATTAAGTTGGTCTGCACTTACAGGAGGGGAAGGCCTTGAGCACCTTGAACTGGGGTCAGGCTGAAGAATTTCACTATTACGTTCTGTTGAAGGTTTCTTCAGCTTTTGCAAGTTATTGTTCTGATTTAAAACTTAACTGGAGAGTTATTTATTTGTTATACACACTTCAATTACTGAGAATAGATTAAAAAGTGGGATCCTTCTTGTTATATTAATGTATGCCTTAGAGAATCTAAGTGGTATTAAACAATGAGAAATGCAAAGTGATAGACAAGCCAATAATGTCAGTATTTCCTTTCTAAAAGCAGTAGAATACAATGATATTGTATGGGCAAATGGTATTTGATGAATTATGTACCTTTGACCGTTTCTGAATTTGAAGGATTTGAAATTATCTCAAATGTGCAGCTGTGAAAATAAGTCTCTTTATAGTCATAAATTTAATTTACATTTTGCTTCATTTCCTGTTTGGTAAAATTCTTTGCTTATGAAAACAGTTGATTTACATGTTGTACTTTACATATATTACAAAGTGAATGCTATGTTTCTTTATACCTTTGAAAATAGCAAAATATCTAGCTAAAAACTGGAGCAGATGGCAAACTGCTCACCATCCCTGCCTTTTTGTATTCTCTTACCAGGATAACTGTTGCAGCTGTTACGTGTATTAACCTGTAAGGGAAAAGTGTCTGAAGATGTTTCAAGCTACACTAATGTGTTTGAAATGCAAATGTTCTGTGGAAATTTCTGTACACAAATTAAGAGCTTTGCACACTTTGGGTATCACAGATTTTCTCTAAGGATATTTTCTTTGGATTTTTCCTAATGTTCTAACAAAATCAGAGAGAGGGAGGTGGTAAAAGCTAGAGCTTCCTATGAAACCGTGGACAAAAGTTGAATGATTGCCCTATTTCTAAAAATTGTGTCCTCTGTTTGAGTGTCCTTATTGGGGCTTCATTTTTGGATGCAAAGTAGACCATACTGGAGAGGGAAGGGCTTTTAGGATTTGGGGGATGTTGAATGATGAAGAATGCATAAGGCTGTGTTAATACTCTGTCAAATGATAAGGATTTTTTTAACTGCTTGTCTTGGCTCGCTTGCTGAAATGATTCAGGCAGGATCTTGCAGTCAAACTTCTATGCCTGGATGAATTCAGTTGCAGCTCTTATGCAATGTGTATCTACAGAAGGACACAGCAAGTGAGCTGTCTTTGTCTCATCTTTTCTGTGCAGCTGGATCCAAATCATTGGATTTATTTACCCCATCTTAGTAGTGCTCTGTGGAATGTTTTAAAGCTGATTGTTGATCCAATTACTTTGAGTGATGTTTTTGGTATTACTAATAACTAAATTTTGTTGAAACTGCAAAGTTTAGGTTTGATTTTGTTTCCCCTCAGTATGCTGTTAGCCCTGAAGTATATTGGAATTTCTCAGCAAAAGCAGTTAAAGGTTAAAGTTCCCCCCCCAGTATGGTGGTCATTCATCATCACAGAGGAAAAGCTAACTTGCCTTTTTTAAATCCTGAAAATTCCATAAGGCAGCCGCTTCAGATTTATCTGTTACGAAAGAGTGGCAAAGCTCTGAAAAGCGTAATGAGCATAATCCTAAAACAGCTTAGAGAGCACACACAGTGCAAGTCATTTAAAGTTGGTTGCTTTATGTTTTGGTTTGGGTTTTTTTGGTTTGGTTTTTTTGTTTGTTTGTTTTTTAAGGGAAAAAGCAAGTGCTGTAAAATCTTTCTTTTGGGAATGAGTTTATACACTTTCACAGCTAGTGACTTGTATGATCTTCAGGATAACTTATTACTGCGTGTTTACAAAGACTTAAGAGCTGATGTCAATAAAGTATATCTGAAATTGGCAGAGATTTCAGGGCTTACTTCACTCCTTAATGCTTTAAGTACCATTCAGTGACAATGCAGTGAATTCTACCTAAACCTCAAAAGGCGTTTCAGCTGTGGATTGTTATATAACAATCTTCCATGGAAATTTCTGTTTACAGTCTGTACTTCACTGATGAGCCCTTCTGTTGTATATTGATTGTTCTTACAGAAAAAAAAATTGTCATCATGACCCAGAGAAAAAGATTAAATCAGGAAAGAGTAGTTCACGTGGAGAGATGCACCTCTTGAAAAGCATTTCCACCAGAAATTTCAACAACTTTTCTGTGAATACTTCTATAGTTGCTGAAGCAAATATTTCTTTGTTTTAAAAACATGTAAGAGTGCACATTCACTTCTAAGGCAAGATGATGGATTTTCATGGTTAAATGTCCCCTTTTCAGGTTCCTCAGCATCACCCAAATCATCTGTTATATCTCCTAGCAGTGCAGCAGCTAGCAGACTGGCTGGACAAGGTTGTGATTTAATTATTCCCACAGGTATCAAAGCACTGAATGGATAACGCCCTTGTCTCTGCTGACACTCTACTAACCCTTCCATGTTTGTAATTATTTGATGTACTATTAGTTGGAAATAAAATTTCTGTGGGATTTTGGTGGCTCTCACTTTCGATTTCAACAGTTTGCAAATTACCCTCTGCTTTCCTCTCTTTAAGCTGTTTTTACTCCATGAAAGTAAAATTGTAACTAATATTAATAATAACATAAATTAGATAAAATAGGAGTGTCCAAAATCTTTTATTTATGTTAAAGCTGAAACTTTTAGCATTTTTTGCCACAATTATCACATGTTCCAATAGACTGTGGGGGCAGCCATTAGGAATTCACAATACCCAAACTCAGCTCTGCCACTTGACTCATTTTGTGCCTATGGGCAAATTACTTAACATCTTAGTCTGCTTCCTCCTGCATAAAAGGAGAAAACTTAACTCAGTTACCTCATAAGGGTTTTGAGAGGGTTAATTACTTAATGTTTGCACAGCATGTTGAAGATGTAAAGAACACGGTAGAACTTGATGCTAAAGGAGTATCTTGAGGCATCTGTACAGACTTTTTTCCAAACTCTTGCTCCCACAAATAACTTGGCAAGACTAAGGTGACTGTAAGTAGCAGTAGGGATCAGTCAGGAGGAGTTAAAATGAATATGGATATGAATAAATAAAAATGTTGCTTAAAAAGTAACGATACTTAGCAGTTTTTAACATTTAGGAGACTAGAAATTTTGCAAAATGGAAGCATGGAATCCACATGATATCCCATACTAGCTTGAAAATGCTGGATAATCGCAGTTTGTGTGTAGTGGTTGGCCCTAGGTATTTTAATTTCTTGCTTTAAATCTCTGCTGGTTTTGTATCATGGTTTGTAGAATTAATTGTTCCTAATACAATGAGCTAATAAAACTGAAATAAATAAATTAAATATTGGCTGAACACATGTTCTGGAAAGAATGACTTTCATTGGAAAAGATTAAAAAAAACCTCTGTACTTCATGACAGCAGTATGCCAGTAATTGTTGTTTAATGGTGTTCAGGTTGTAAACAGACTTCTAGGTTGACTAAATGCAGAAGAATGTTCAACTGTTGGAGTTTTTAAACATAGATTAAGTAATAAACATGTCTCAAAAGCTGTTTTAAGCTTTCACTGTGCTTAATTCACCCTATTACTTCATGAAATAATGAGATATATATATACATTTTATATCAGTTTTAAAGTAAGTCCTTCTTTCTGGAACTGATTTAAAAAATCTGCTTATTCATATTAAGTTCTTACTGTCACCTTGCTCTGCTTTTGGATGTGCAATTGCACAAGTCTTCTGTACCTGCTACTAATCCCTTAAAACAAACTAACAAACAAAAAGCCCAGACCCAAGGCCTTGAAGATTTGGTTTGTGTCTGACACAGGGGGCAGAGCTCAGCAGAAGGGTGGACCTGTTGTGTTAGCAGATGAAGTAAAGAATCCAGCGATGGAGAAACTGGAATTGGTGAGAAAGTGGAGCCTAAACACTTACAAGGTATGCAGCCATATCTGTGTATGTATGTATTCTTAAGTGAATTTGCTATTAGATAGGAATAGAGCTGTATGAAAGTAAGCTGTTGTTCCAGTGAGCATCAGCAAGAATGTATAGGAAAGGCTTAGTTTTTTCCAAGTGTGACATTCTTTGTTAAATCCCTGGTGTAACATGGAAAATCTTCAATAGGTATTAGTGATTTAGCAAGGTAAAGAAGGTTCCATTTCTGATGTTCCCTTCGTCATTCCGAATGTAGAAATTTCAGTACTAAAGCTTGGAATTAAATATTCTCATATTTTTGAGTTGACTGCTGATACAATAAGATTTTAGTTGATGTGAAAAAATCGGGCATCTGTAAGTTCCAGACTTCTTAATTGCTGTTCTGATGGTTTTGTTTCATCTTGGCTGATTGTTTTTTCTTAGTGTTGTAATAGTTGCTTCCATTTGTGTGTGGTTTATGTACTTCTACTTCATGATCATTTAAGATTTGATGAAATTAAAAGAACATAAGAATAATGAAAAGGTGCTTAAAGCACACCAGTTTGCTGGACTCTCATTAAAAACTATAAGGTAAGGAACAATTGTCAGGGAATGAATTCCTGTCAAAAGTTTTAAACAAAGACCAGTTTTGAAAAATAACTTCTTGTTATACCTACAGCTTAAATGGTAGGGCTGTGGACAGGTGCATCAGTGAGGTCTACATCAAACTGTGAATAAATTAACAATCTGTGGAAAGTCCAAATCGCTCCAGTGTTCTTTAAGTCCAGATGAGAACATCCTTCTGAGTGAGGATGAGAAGCAGGGATGGAGACACTCTACCCCTAGTAGATGCTTATGCTGCCTTTCTGTTAGAATCAGAAGGGTTTTTTATTTTTTATGTCTAATTAAATTGCTTTTAGATTTTCTACTTTTCTTGTCATCTAAATATTGTAGCAACTGCAGAAATTGCAGTCCAGTGGTATCCTGGGGTTCCTTAGGAAGAACACTGCCAGCAGGTTGAGGAGATGCCAGCAGGCTGAGGAGACGATCCTGCCCCTCTGCTCAGCCCTGGTGAGGCACATCTGGAGTGCTGTGTCCAGTCCTGGGCTCTTCAGGACAAGAGAGACATGGAGCTCCTGGAATAGGTCCAATGGAAGGCAGCAAAGATGGAGAAGGGACTGGAGCAGCTTTTGTATGAGGAAAGGT
Source organism: Trochalopteron elliotii (assembly GCA_024734555.1). NCBI lineage: Eukaryota > Metazoa > Chordata > Aves > Passeriformes > Leiothrichidae > Trochalopteron > Trochalopteron elliotii. The sequence continues at coordinate 4,628,899 of JANPWX010000026.1, read as the reverse complement.
TGAGGGAGCTGGGCCTTGGGAAGAGACAATTGCGAGGAGACTCATGAATGCCCATAAAGTATCTGAGGGGGGGTGTCAAGAGGATGGATCCAGGTTCTTCCCAGTGGTGCCAAGCAATAGGACAAGAGGCAGTGGGCAGAACCTAAAGCACAGGAAGTTCCACCTGAACATGAGGAAGAACTTCTTTACTGTGCAGGTGACTGTGCACTGTAACAGGTTGCCCAGAGAGGTTGTGGAGTCTCCCTGACTGGAGATACTCAAGAACCCTGTGGACACAACCCTGTGCAATGTGCTCTAGGAAGGAACTTACTTGAGCAGAGAGGTTGAACCAGAGGACCCACTGTGGTCCCTTCCAACCTGTCCCGTTCTGTGATTCTACTTTTCTGTCAGCTACTTTGGAGTGTGCTGTGGTCTAATCAGAATACATGCTATTTAGCTAGAACTGTTCTTTGAAATCCTTTTGTCTCTTTAAAACATTGATTCTTAGGATCAAATCTCCCATGCCAAAACTAAATAGGACAAGACTTGACCTTTGGAACCTTGATTTAGAAAAAACACAAAAACTCACAATGTCTCAAACTCATTGACATGAACCAACAGCCAGAGATTTAGTGAGAAATGTTGGGAAAAGGTGTCTTGGATCTTTGTTTAGAACATTCTTTTTTTGGCTGTGGTGTCTGCAAAGTCCAGATTTTTAGATTTCTTTTATAGCTTAAGCCTCCCCTTTGCTGAAATCCAGAATCACACCAGTAATGACATAGCAACCAAAGACTAGCATTTTCAGAAAACAGCATGTTTACTTTTATCTATTCCCAAACATCCCTAAGGAGATGTGTCAGTTATGATCTTTCTAGAGTTCCATATTGACTTGCTGTCCACTCTTTTTTTGAGGTATAAGATCATTCAGAGAACTTACAAATTCATTTTGAGTTGATGGAGTGTTGTGCAACTGTACTTGGAGATGCCATACATTTGTGTTGTAGGCTTCATACAAAAAGCATATTTAAGATGGTTAAAGACAGTTTTTAAATTTGTGGACATATTGGCTTGCTTTGGTTCCTATCAGGAAGATTTTGGGAAGAAATATCCCCCTTATCTCATAATAGGTAACTGTTCATAGGTTTGAAGATGCAGAAAGAAAGGACAGGAGTAAATGTCAAACTTGAATCCCTCTGAATTTAAAATCCCTAGTGTCAATGTACCAGACATTGATACGCAAGGGGAGTTAGTGGTGAAATTTGCTGTTAGGAAGTTCTTTAGGAGTCTGACATGAGTAGTGCCTATACCATGGTGTCTGTATCAGGGGTTGAGAAATTTAAATTATTGGGTATATTCAGAAGTCATTCCTATCTGTAAATGACTTTGCAACTACCATCACCCTTCACATTTTCCTGTTGAATGCTCCCTAGTAATCATGAGGTAGTGTTGAGAGAAATTGCTCTTCTTTCCATAGTCTAGTGACAAGATCTTTTTCTGTTCTTTCTTCTGCCCATGCCTTCCCCTTTGGATGAGAAAGAGGCTTTCAGTCTAGCAAAAACATTTAGGCCCAAGAAAGTCAAGACTCTTCTTGACTTTTAGCAATTCTAACAAGCTAATCTTTTTGTTTTTCATACAATTTCTTAAACTTTGAGGGGGGAAAAAAAGGCAAACCTGTTTTACAAATCACTCTAACACTGGGCTACTAGTAAAACATTTATTTCTGAGACATGTCCAGTAATGCCTCTGTTCATCTTTGGCATATACAGTTTAAAATATATTTCTCTTAAATGTATTTTGGTAACTTTTTTTTGTCAGTTATTTTTCTTAAGCTCTCTGCATTGGATGACTTCTTTTTGAGTTGCATGGTCTTTTTCATGACAGTTTCCTTTATAGATACTCTTAGAACAAAGCACAATGGAATTAATGTGTGGAATTTACTTTGCTAGTGAGAATATAGAACAACTTGTGTGCTTGCAGTGTGTACTATTCCACTTAGAACTGGAGTAAATCAAATTTGATTAAGACATTTTCTTTATCTTTTGCTGCATCTGAGCTAACAAAGTATGCAATATAAGTCTTTCCAGTTACTGGTTTTTCCTCACTTGTCACTGCTGGGCTTTTTTAGGTGTTTTGCTGTGACTTATGAAGCAAATACCCCTTGGCTGAAAATATTTCCTTCATTTGTAATTTATCCTTGCTTTCAAAGATTTTGCTTTCCGTGATTCAGATTTTTCTCTTGCATTTCCATGGGGGTTTGTGTATGTTTATGTCAGCTCTTTTGGAAAATAGCCAAAATTTGACCATCACTTCCATAGTTCCTAATGAAAGACTTATTTATGCTCTGAGCTCAGTCAGAGCAAAGCTGTATTTTCCTATTTCTCTTGGAGTCTTTGGTAGTAAAGTTGCATTCTATGTTATGATTTGTTATATTCTCCCAAATTTCTGATGCTTGGCAGACAAACATCACCTAGATCAGCTGTGCTTTTTCTTGTGAATTACTTGAATCTAACAAAGTAGCCCAAATAGTCTGTGTCTTCTGACCTAGACCTGACAGGTTATGACCAACTTGATCTCCTTGATCATTCTTGAGTCTCTCTTGTGTTGATCTATTACATTAAGAAAGTACATGGAAGTTCTAGCATGTTGAATGTGCATCTGCTTTGGACACAAGTAAAGATAGTAGTAAACCTGGGAAATCCAGTGCTTTAGTGTATTTGGGGAGTATAAGATAAGCTTGGGCATTATTTCACAAAAAAAACCCACCTTAAAAATAGCAGCTTTGTGCTTAGATTAAGTCCTTTCAGAATAGTTGTTTCCTTGACCTACTCACTTAATTTTCTTGTAACTTTTGCTTCTAGCAGTAATTTTTCATATGTCTAAGTTGGTTATCTGTTCACGCCTTGGGACCACAGATTACCTTCAAGTAATTTACTATAGCAGTAAATAATTCTGCTTTCCATAGAAAAACTGTATAGCTTTTGCTACATACCTGCTTTGCAAATGGCTTCTTCTATGTCTCAGTCAAGGGAAACCCCACTGTGCATCTTGGGAGGCTCAGTGCCAAGCTGGGCTCGAACCTCTGGCAGAGAAGCTGGCACAGATCAGTGGAATGTGGTGGCAGCGTGCTCTGTCACAGCCATAGGCTGGGTGAGAGTGTCTGCAGCCATGGAAGAGAACATTTCCTGCTAAGTGTGTTAATGAACTGCTAAGCTACTAAGAATTTGACTTATGACAGAAAAGAGATGGTCTTTCTGAGTCAATCAGCTCTATTTTAAAGATGTGTAAATAATGAGTGCATTTTAATACTTTAGCATATTTCTGAGTAGGAGTTCCCAGTTTCCTAGTTAGCTTTAAAAAAATATGAAAGTGGCTGAAATATGGCTGAAAACCACCACTTTCTTACTTGCCCCCTAAAAAATCCTCAAAAAGAATATTTTTGAAAAACGTAATGTGAATGTTCTGGAATTGGATGATTGGTAGACAAAGCCCCAAAAGACTACTAACTAGACATTTTTATGCAGAATAGTAATGCTCCTATTAACTGACTTAAATGCAGTGTGCTAAAATTCTGCTTTTAACTTAATGAGATTCACCAAACCTATAAAGAGATAAGTGTTCTTTTACTTGAGAAACAATTAGTTATGCTCTTGATTTGCTAACTTGAATATTCATCTTAGTAGGAGTTGAGACTTGTCCAACTGTTCTTGCTGAGTCCTGATAAACTTCTAAAGACTGTGTTGTTTTTTCAGTTTGTTGTGCAAACTTATATTGGGAGGGGTGGTTGTGAAAGAATTGTGTGTAATTATATGTCCCTTGAAGCTGAAAATGGGTGTATGCTGTGTTGTCTTGAATATACTTGAATCTTTATATTTTAATTTTTTTTCTGCAGTGTACACGTCAGATCATCTCTGAAAAACTGGGTCGTGGCTCAAGAACAGTAGACCTGGAACTAGAAGCTCAGATAGATATATTGAGAGATAACAAAAAAAAATATGAAAATATCTTGAGACTGGCACAGACACTGTCCACACAGCTCTTCCAGATGGTACATACCCAAAGGCAACTTGGAGATGCGTTTGCTGACCTGAGTTTGAAATCATTGGAACTTCATGTAAGACTTTCATAGTGTTAAAAAAATACAGTGGCAGAGATGAAGATAAACCTAATTGACTGGTGCAGGGTATCTGCTAGTTAGCAGCTACTTTTATAAACATTGTAGTTAACAATGTATTACATGATCTTTCTGTTGAGTCTTTATGTGATTCACTTAAAACTATAGGAAATTATTGAAATTACTGTAGTTCTTTATTGTTTCTTAAATGGTAGCCTCTAGTTGATGGTTGAACTCAAGAACTGACAATTTTGCTTTGTAGAGAAGATGCATTTTAGTATTAATTTTGCACCTAATGAAATGTCGTCAAAGTGTTCCAGAGTGTTACATCATTTCAATTACAAGATGTCTTTGGGGAATGTGCCTGGGAATAAGTAGATTAGGGCACGTTACTTCGCTTGTGTGCATTGAATGAGAGTAAATTCCTTTTCTGTAGCATATTTAGGCATTGAGATTTGATCTCGAAGTCCTTTTTTAATCAGAATTTTCCTACTAAGAAGACTAATCTGTATTCTTACATTGTCTGAAGTTGCTGAGCAGGAGAGGCAATCTTGAGATACCTGCGTTGTTATGATTCCATGGTTTAGAAGTTTATGTAACACTGGCACTTTCTGTTGTCAGTAGTAAAGCTGTTTGCTGTCAAGAGAGACAAGGTGGATGTTGCTCACAGAGTATTGTAGCTGGCTTGCTTCTACATTGCTTGTTCTGCATTTGCAAAGTTAAAAAATTTGATCCTTTGGAAAACCGATATTAAATGGTTTAATAATTCCCTAAAACATAGCTGCTGAAACAGCTCAAATTATCTTTGTGATTTCAAAAACATCTGTCTTTTCATAATTGTCTTTTCCCATTGAGTTTTAAGGGAGTAGGTGGAGTTCATGCTTGCACAGAGGAACCTAAGTGATAGTTAGCTGAAAAAATGTGAAACTCCTACACTAATGTGGAGGAATTTTTAAAATTCCGTCATTCCTGACGGATGAAAATCTGAATGTGGAGCACTTCTAGCAGCTAAGAAATTAAATGATCTGCTAAAAGAAGCTTTTAATAATCAGTTTATTCTTGACACAAATATGGGCATGTGGTTTGGGGCAGAATTTAGTGATTGTTACGAAGCATGTGCTGAAGCTGGATGTTTCTTCCAAAACACTGATGGAATCTGGCATCATGCTCATTTAATGAATCTTGGGGTTTTTCCCATGATTAGCTTGTAACTTCTAATGGGAATACTGATCTAATACTGATCTTCCAGGTTCTTTCAATGTATTGGTCTTGGGATTTGTTTCCGTCATTCATTTCTTGTGTAGATTCTTGAATGGGGATGTTGATGAAAATCAAATAAAGATTTCTGCTGCTATAATAAAAGTTATCTAACCTTTGCTTCTTGGAGACTTGCCTGGTGTTTGTCTCTTTCTTCTTTGTGTTTTCCCTCTGTTTAATCTGTAATGTATTATCATCTGTAGCCTGGCCTACTTTTGGGTATTTGGATTTTTGACTCTAAAACTTGTGCAGGACTCAAAGTAAAATTTCTGAACAGTTAGTCTTTAATGTTTAATGTGATAACAGTATATAAGTTTAAGTAAAATTAAAATGCCTCCCAAGTCTCAAGGTAATACTACTTCTTTTATACATGATAACAAAACAAAATTTTAATGTGGGATCTGGTGAGGTATTACTTCATGTGAATGGGTTGCTGTTTCTCTTTTGCATATAAAGATAACTGCTGGTTCCAGGTTCATGTGCCTCTAATTATATAGGCAGATGAATCCCAATTTTAATTGGCCTGAGCATAGAGTATAAACTGAGTGTAAACTTCTGGTGAAGAAAGGATTTCCTGTGTGTTTCATAAGAGGTATCTGCAGAGGTCATGGACAAAATTGAAAAGTTTGTATGAAACTATGAGCCATTGGAAGGACATGATTGTTGGTTAGCATATTCCTTAGTACTGCAGGCCACTGCAGTCCCCCCTTCTTACCTCCCCCTTTGAACTGGTAGTGTTCATTTGGGTCTGGGATGATCTGAGTGAGAGGACCAGCTGGGAAACTAATTGCAGTCTTGCCTGCAGGAGGGAAAATAAATGGGACTAAGCTGCTGCAAGGGGCAGTCCTACTGCTGTTGTCTCTGCCAGCATGCTGCTATTTCTTCTCTGTGCTAGCAATTGTGTTAGCTGTGTAGCTGGCAATGTTAGAGCAAAGCCAGCTGGAAAATACTTGTTTGGGGTTTTTTTTCCAGCAAAATCTGTAGCAGTTCAGCCAGCTGCTTTTGCTCCCCAAGCAGCTGTACAAAGCAAAGATGACAGATCTTTAGCAGTGTTTACAGGACTTAGCTCATGAAAACTTCCCCTAAGTTCTCTTCCTTTTTTCTTCTCCTTGAATTGCATACTTCCACTGCATCTTCTTTTCTGGAGGATTCTTCCCTTACCATTGCCCATTACCCTTACTGTCATGGACTTGTTAACATGAAACATCATTTGGCTCTGGTGTTCATTTTCTAGACAGATGAAAGGAAATTGGGAGAGTACAGCACTTCTGAGTCAGTTGTTGGCAGCGTGCAAGCCTAAAAAGACCAAAGTTCCAAATATGAACCTAGTGTGTTTTACAGTCATTACAACCAGGGATTGTACTCCTTTGTGAGAACTCCCATCTGTAGAATACAGAGATGCCATATGGATGACATAGATATAATAATTGGATTCATTTGGCATCGATGCATTAGGAAAATCTTTGCAGTTTTGGTCAGCTTATACTGCTGTTAACAAAGAGACATGGACAAACATGTCTAAATTTGACTAAAATGCCTTGGAAATAATTTTGCCCTTGTCCCTTTGAAATTTATGGATGGGCTACATTAAAGATTTTATTTACTGTTCATTATAATGTGCTGCTCTTCAATTATTTACAGCCTATTAAACCATGATAGGTGTTGGGCTTTCTTGCAGTGCTCCTTTCCAGAATGTAAGAATAAAACTTAATAGCTAATTAGTGCTGTGTGCCCTTGTGAATTCAGTTACATTCCTGTATTTAATGTAGCAGTGTCTCTGTTCGTATTAAAGCATTACCTAGACAACCACAAGAGATGCTGAGTTAAAACCCTGCTGAATGACAATGTGGAGTTTGCATTACCACTTAATTTTAAGTAATATTCAAGATATCAGAGTGCAGAAAAATCACATTATAAAATAGGATTTGACATCATGTGTGGTAACAAAATTGTACACGATGTTTTACTGATGTTGAAGAGATTTCATAAGAACTGCAAACTAAATATTGTATTGAAATCGTAATGGTTTAATCATAATCATACACAAACAGAAGTGAAAGACCTGTCACATCCATGTTTGCATTTTCTTTGTATAGTTGCTGATGAATGCTATGTTTCAATTGATCTACAGCTTTGTTTTCTCTGTTCTTTGTTTATAGGAGGAGTTTGGCTACAATGCAGATACGCAGAAACTTCTAGCTAAAAATGGAGAAACGCTTCTCGGGGCTATTAACTTTTTTATTGCCAGTGTGAATACATTGGTGAATAAAACAATTGAGGATACATTGTTGACTGTGAAACAGTATGAAAGTGCCAGGTAGCTATCCTGTGTCCAGCTCTTTTCCTTGTGAATTAATCCTCAGGAAGCAGACTCTGTATGAGCTTAGGCCTTGTATTTGAGTGACTAACCTGTCAGATAAAAACCTTACAACACAGTTCTCATCTAATGAGAGATGATTGCACAGATCTTCAAATGTTTTGTACATGTTCCCTTGTAGACTGAATTTTACTTGTTAGCTATAGGAGTAATTATAGCTGTTTTTTCCCACGTGCTAGATTAAGGTGGCTTTCTAAGTAGCGTGACAGTGGAAGATTAACACTTTCATCTAGCTGCATTGCAATAGGTAAAATAATCTCTTTGACTGAAAGGCATTTAGTCTTGTGCCTCTGTTGATGAACAATGCCTGCAATTCACACTTCAGTTTTTATGCAGAAGTTGCATGCTTGGTCAAAAAGGGGAAAATAAAACAAAAATTTCTTACTGAGTGAATAATGGCTTTCCTACCCTGGAGAAAGTTACTATTAGATGTGGCGTAGTATGCTAGAGCTGGGTTCCTTTTTCCTGCCAGGGACTTGTAGCTCTTTCTGACGAGTAGTTCCATTCTGACTTCCTTTCACTTACCAGAATAAAGTGTATTTCTTTTAATTTGGCAAAGGATGTAGTTTATGTATATAGTTTTTTGTGATATTTGGGATTTTTAGGTCAGAAATTGCAAACTGCTTCAGTTTTGAATTTCTTTCCCCTTCTTTTTTAATTGTTCTGTTCTAATGCTTATTTTTAAACAAAATAGTAAGTTATTGGTTTTGTATTTAGGTAAACTTTCAAAGGCATGAAAGGCAGAATTAATGTATAGATAAGGTATTGCTTTATTTTTGACACGTGTTTAAAAAAAAAAGAATTGGTTCATACGTTTTCCAGATATCCCCTTGAAAATTTATTTCTTGTCAGTCATTTTCAATATATGTTTCTTCCCTTCTGAAATACCTTCATTGCTTTCCCTTTCTGCTCACTAAAGAAATCAAATATTTTTCCATTTTAATAAGGCAAATAAATTATAAAGGTTCTTCAGTGACACAGTCAGTTTGTTATTTTGCACTGTGAAAATAGGTTGCATTTATTTCTATGCCTCTGCTTTCCTGTCCCCAGTTGTACTTCAACATTCATCTGTTCCCCTCTTCTATCAGCTCTCTATTAGTTTAATAGTTTCCTTTTTGGAATTAAGCCATAAATTACATATAAATCCTTAGTCATAATGGCAATGAGAATCAGAAAGAGCCCTGTGAATATTACTCCTTTTACCTCTGCAAAAGTTGTATTTTTTTTTGAGCAGTTACATCAGCTGAAAACTGTGTTTTATAATCAGTTTTTAATCCTGATTTCTTTCCAGTTTAAGAAATGTCTGTAAGAAAGCATGTTTGAAAGGCCAGAAATCATGTGTTGTGTCCCATTAAAATTGGTGGATATGCTAGGTTCTGTTATTTGACAGCTACAAAAAAGTATGGAAGGAAAGACTGATGCTTTGGGCAGGGCTGCACCATCTTTTTGCAGTCCATTTTTCCATACCACAGACAAGTTCTCAGAAAAGTATTTGTGGAAGAGCTATGAAACTGTCCAATTAATGCATATGGAGAAGCCTGAAGCATGGTGAAAGTGCTTTAGGTCAGAGTTTGGTGTAAGTGACCTGTGCCTCAAACATCTGCTTAAAGGGGGTGTCATGCTCTTGGTGTGCCTCTTACTCTCAACACAAACTCTCCAGTGGACTGATTCAACAGCAGACTAATGACCTCAAAAATATTTGCTAGCTTTTTGTGGGGTAGTAGGTTGAGATGTCCTGGGAGAAGCTCTGACTACTGAAGCCTGTACAAAACAGAAGGCTGAGACCATGCTGGCCATGACAAGAACAGAAAAGGGAGGGTGTTTATTGAGGCAGTTTTATACAATGTGCTTCAGGGTGGGTTTGCTTGATAAATAGGAGGAGGGAGAAAAAAAAACTTGCCCATTTTTTTTTTTTACTTTTTCCTGTACTTTACTGTTTTGTTCATCTTCTGTTGTACTTGACCTTATATGTGAGGTCAGTTTTGAGGCACTGCCCTTAGATGGTTCTTTTTTCTCTTCTCCTCTTTCTTCTCAGGATTGAATACGATGCTTATCGAACAGACCTGGAAGAGCTGAATCTTGGCCCTCGTGATGCAAACACTCTGCCAAAGATTGAACAATCACAGCAACTGTTTCAAGTGCATAAAGAGAAATATGACAAAATGCGGAATGACGTATCTATCAAATTGAAGTTTTTGGAAGAAAATAAGGTAAGTAACTACGTCTCATGTTATGTTTAGGAGTTTTGTTCTAGAAGTTACTGCTTCCTAGACATATTTTAAGTTGTTACGTCTTGAAATATGTATTCGTTTAAAAGTAGAGCGAGCAAGGAAAATAAGCTGAATTTTCTGAGTTCTTGCCATATCACTGGAGGACACACTTTTAGAGCAAGCAGGGTAAGAAGTCCCTAATCAAGCTGCTCCAGCTACACTTGACAAACATTGTGGTAGTAAGTTTCTTGTTGTTACAGGAGGTTTCAAGTTTGCAAAAGATTTACTTTTCCAGTTTACCACATTTAATGGTTAAATGAGTCACATAATTACTGATTTAATATTCAAAATAATATGTATGTTTGGCAACATTGTCATGGAGGTTATGCACAAACAAAGTGACAGAACTATGAAAAGGCTTCTTCAAAATTAAGCTTTCTTTAAGAATTTGAACTGAGAAGTACTACTTTCTATATTTAATGCCTTTACAGTTTCTTAATTTAAAACAGGACTCGAACTGTTGGTTTGAAGGGTGGGGTTTTTTTTTCCATAAGTGTTTATTTCAACCCGACTATTTAATCTATACCCTCTTAATGATGGGATTCTTACCCTTCTTATTCTTCCAGGCAAAAATAAAACTGCCATACACAACTTTTAAACTGTCCATTCTTTGATAAATAAGTACTTTCAAATTGTCTCTAATTAGATGTGAAAATTATGATCTTTCAAGATCTGATTTTTGTTCATACGCATGGTAAATAAGATGGTTATAATCATGTGTGGCCATATTTCCCATGTCTTCAGAGGAGAGAAAATGTGATTAAAATTTACATTAGAGAAAGTCATCAGTTTATCCAGGGTTAGCATTATCAGTGGGTTAACATTTTCAGTATGGGTCGATTAATGTATTTTAAAAACTTAAACACAAGTAACAACATCCTGTCAAAGAATGCGTGACTGGCCCCAGATGACAATAGCAAACCATACTCCTTGCATGCATGTAACAACTGGCATTGCCCTGACTTTATTTCTGGTTCTTGCTGAAAAAATTGGAAAATAAAAGGATTGAAAAAGTTCATATTGAAATTAATTTTCTTGAAGAAGCTGAAGTTTTATCTAAATGCTGACACTGATTCTTAAATTAGAAAATGCTCATGAGAACTGAGTTTTAAAACTGTGCTAGGTTGAAAACTAGTATGCTGAAGGTGTCTTCCAACTCTCCCCACCTTTGTTTTCTTCTTTTAGTAAGTTGTTTGCTACCACTACAATGTACCTCTGTTAAAATGGTTAAATCCTTTCAGTTCATATCTATACAGGAATTCTGATGCTTAAGTTCAAATTAGTTTAAAATAGGACTTACCCTGCTTCCTCATGGTTTCCATTATCTATATAACACACCAGTTGAAGTTTATGTATATAGGAAGGCTTCAGAGCAAAAGCATTTTATTTCCATCTTGTACAAAACACATTTCCATATTACTTTAAACTAAATAAGACAGTTTAGGAAACACTGAAGAAGTTCTCTTCCTAGTGACAGTCTTGAATTAGACCAAGCATCCTGTTAGCAGTCACAGCCTACAAATTGTTTCTGAAAGAGATTGTTTTTTCCTTCCTGCCTTTTAGATTAATACAGTAGGGAATCTCACATGCTTCAGCCTTTTTATCAGTGGTTGACATTTCTCAGTTTTGACACTGGAGATGTAAAAATATTTACTAAAGGGTGTGTGTAATTTGGTTCCCAAATGAGCTATAGAAAGGACTTCCTTTACACTTAAATATTGGCTTAAATATAATTATCTGCTGAGAGCTTTTCTGAGGTAAGCTCTACTTTATTTTTTTCTATTTATTGTGTAAGATGACATTTTGTCATCATGGCAATAGTTTGAAGGGCGGGAAGGAAGTAGCTCACCCTGTAGTGTAGGAGTAGCAGGTAGGATGGCTTGTGCCTGCCTTGGAGAAGAAGGGCATAAATTGATGGAGAAGCAGTGGAAAGGCAACGTGATGTGTTGCTGTTCTCATCAGAGTCCGTGCTCTGAGGTGCAGAGCAGCAGTGTATGAACCTTGCACTGCAGTGGCCTTGTCAGAAAAGCTCACTGTGGTTTGCAAATCTTTTGTTTCCTGCAGCTGAGAGTGCTGGCACAGAAGCAGTGCCTTTTACACTTCAGCTGCCTTTCTTAAAAAAAAAAGTGTAAGAAGGGAGCAGGAGCAGCAACAATTGTGTGCTGTCTGCTCTTGGTGGTGTATTTCTGTAAAGTGCTTGTTGTCAGCATAGAGTGAGTCTTCAACTTTTTCTAATGGCTGTAGGTGAAGAGAACTTTGTTTTCTGAGCAAATACACTCAGTCTCATCTCTTGATGAGAATGTGTTTTAAAGAGAATAGCTACTGGAGGAAAGGGAGTATTTGATATTCCAGGAGGAGCAGCAAGAGAGATCAGGAGAATCTTTGCAGAGTTCCTGTGTTACATTGGTTGGTAGGACTGAGATGGGTCCCAGTGTGGCTGTCTGATAGCATTTCTTAATTAAGTGCAGAGATCAGATATAGAACAGCATAAAACCGAAATGACTTTTTAGTTCAGGTTTTCCCTGTTCTTGCTGTTTATGGCAGCATAAATCCATTGGTTCAGTCAGGAGCAGTTCAGCTATCAGCAGTGTGTTCCAAGTAAATGGTGCTGCAGAGAACCTCTGAAGCCAGTTTAACTGGCTGGTGGGCTCCAGTTGGTCTGTGTTGCTGCAAATGTCACCAAAGAAGCCATAATCTAGATGGCCCTATCTAGGTTTTCCCTGTATGGGGAAAAGGCATCACATGGTTGCAGTCTCTTTGTTCTCCTCGGTTCATATGCTTATATTTCAATTATAATCCCTCAAAGTCTCAGAGAGCTGCATTGACAGTAAAGCTGGAATTGCAAGTTTCTGTCTGTAAAACCAAGATACACAAGTTTTCTATTGACTTTTATTACAGCATTTGATCTTGAAGTTAAAACTCATTTTTCTTAATGCTGATACAAAGTTTTATTGGTGCTATCCCTAGCTGGCAGAGTTCTGTAGAAGTTTGTAGCATTTGCTAATGACTATAAGAATAGTTGCATTCAAAATCTGCATCTTACAAATAGTTAATTTTCTTAAATAAGGATGATGGCTTGTTCTTAGCTCAAAGATTTCTGTCATTTCTGAAAACAGTTTTAGAAGGTTTTGTCCTTCTGAGAAAAAAACCATGTTACTCTTGGGTGCACTTGAGATATGTCAAATACCATTCTATGTAGGGAAAGAAACTGACTGCATTGTGTGAGTTGTACTTCAGGAGCTTGATTCTTAAATGCCTACTTCTACAAATGAAAGCAGTCTGCAATCCAGCGGAGACCCAGATGATGAAACTGTTTAGACTAAGTACCTTCAAATTAAGATAGCTAGGAGAAAGGATTGTGATGGTTGTGAGGAGGTACAAACTCACAGAAAGACTCAGAGGTGCTGTCTTTTTGGTCTTGAGATCGCTGAAACAGGCTGAATGAGGAGAGTGTAAAGAAATAGGCACATATGTGCCACAGAAAATAGTGTTCAGAGGAAGGTGGGGAAAGAGGACAGTATTTAGAAAGAACTGAAATGTTAAGAGCTCCATATGAAAAGTCAAATCCAACCTATACTGTCTTCTATATATGACACTTAAGTCTCCTGTGTAGGCCGTGTCTTGGTTTTTATGCTTATCCACAAAGTTCAGTTTTGTTTTGAGATAGGTTTGCCAATTGTATTATGGAGTGCTTACTCTGCTTATAATTAGGACCAAATAGATATATGTAGTTAATTAACAAGGAACAAAGATTTTAACTGTTGTTCAGCTATAAAGCACAATGGCTTTTTGACAGCTATGTTAGTCATACATTGGAACCTGTATTTTAGCTGTATTTTAGCAGCATACCATTAGCATCCTTAGACTGAGGCAAATCTTCAAACACTCCTTCCCTGGAATCAGTGCCACAGCTTGCCTTTACTGCTGTAATCTGACAATTGTTCCAAGGCATTGCTGCAAAAAAAATAGTGATCCCTTCATCCCTCCCTTTCCCCCATTGCCTTCTCTCTAGTGTTTGTCAAAGTGTTTTTGCAGCTGTGTAGACAATCAGATTGGGGAACTGATCCAGGTTAAAGCAGATACATTGTTGTCTGCTTAATTTTGATCTAGATCTTTTCTCTGATCCAACTTACTGCATATCTGCATAAATGTTTTGCCAACAGAGGGCTAAGGTGAACTACTGTGTGGAAGTTGGAATCAGTGACTAGATATGGGAGTGGGTACGATACTGTCCCATTCCCCAAGTTGGAGTGAGATTCTTTCATGGGAAAAGTGAGTAAATTTGAACTGGGTTTTAAATTAATAGTTGACATCCAGTCCTTAGCTGTAGTTGCAGGTTGTTTTGCTGTGGACATCAGGTGTTTTGAGGTATTACAACTTTTTTCTCTTTGCTGGCTGCTGCTTCATAACAGAGCTTTTTTGTACCGTGTCAGACAGTTTCAGTGGTCTTTTTCTAGAAAAACTTTATCTTAAAGTTACTTGAATGAAGCTGTGGAAAAGAAGATCCCACCATCACTTTTGGGATTCACTTAGCAATCAGCTTCTGAAGGAGGAGAGTAGAAGCTGTAACACTTTGAACCTCTGCAACTGGTTTGATAACAATCACAAAATTTGTACCACAATGATCTAGGGGATAGAACCTCATACAATGAGGGAAGCTTTAGTAGTTCAAAAAATCCCTCCAAAACAAACCATGTTTTTTCAGTCCAAATTGTCTGCCTCTATGCTGTCAATTCCTGCCTCTGTGTGTGTGTATGCGCACACATTCTTGACCCTAGGCCTGACTGAATTTTTAAAATCATCAGAACTGGGGCAGTCCACAGAAGGTTTATGTTAAAAGCTATGCTAACAAAGTACCAAATACAGTCTCAGACTGATGGACTTGGGCTGGGAGGGGAGGTTTGTTACCCCTGTTTTATTTGAGTTCCTAAAAGTCTTGTAGCATTTTAGTAATATGCTATAACAGTGAGTGTACTTGTCTGTAGAATTCCTGGCTTGGATTGCATGAAGTCTTGCATGTCAGTGATGAAAGAATCTGCCCCAGAAAAGCACTGTGCTTTCTATCTAAACTTTTAAAAGCAAACCCTTTATGTTGTTGTGACATTTTCCACTTGTAAAGTGTAATATTTTGGTAATTAACATTTTTATAGATGAAAAATCCGTATGTTCATATACCTGTCTGCCCACACAAACTGAAGAAGAGGCCATCTTTTATGACTCAAAAAAGAGTTTGAACTCTGAACGAGTGTAGTTGGCTAAATCCTGTATCTCCTAGTTGTTAAAATGTCTGTATGTGATAAATTCTGTAAATTCTTTTGTAAATAAAAAAGAAGTTGTCTAAAGGTGTGATGGGGAATTCCTTTCTAACCATTCACACTTCTCATGTATCTTCTTGGAGAGCCTTTTGCTGGAATAAAGTATCATTTTACACTGTTAACGAGACAAAAAGCCTATTCTTTGGCATGTATTTGCATAAATTAACCTAAATTATTAGGAGAAACATAGGGAGAAAACACAGGAATTCCAGTTTTCAGATGCCAGAGTAACTTAGATGAAAATTTGGGCCAGCGAAGAACAGCTTATCACTTAATTTTTGAATTGAGTCTGCTATTCAATTAAAAAAAATGTTATAGAATTAGAAATTTTAACTTTGTGCAGAATTTTTATGTATTTCTGCAGGGATACACACACACATGCTCAGCCCTTTTTTCTCAAGGAATTTTTAAAATATATTTATTACATTTCTGAGTAAGTGTTGCACTATTCACATGTCATAGGAAGTCAGATATAATGGTGGGGGGTTTAATTAGAGATCTTTCATTAAATGAAGATTATAAAGTGTTTCTGTATTGAGTTGCATGCACTTCAGAGATGCACAGTAGCCAATAACAAATAACATGTTAAAACATGTTAATGGCCCACTGGTAGGCATAGGCCAAACCTGGCCCAAGGACAGTTTTGATTCCCAGTATGACAGAAATACACTGTCCATTGTGGATTGTGCTGAGAGATGAGACAGTGATCTAACATTTGAGTAGAGGAAGCTTAATTTGTTACCTCCCACATCTTCCCTTGGGGCTCTCTCAGCCACCTTGTTCCTCTGTTCCCTTTTATGTTGGCTGCCTGCTGCTGGGCTCAGCCTTGTAGGCTGGAAACCAGTACAGGGCCACCACCACGGGGGTCTGACACAAGAGTAAGATGGTGCTGGGCTGAGAGTACATTCAGGAATAAAAAGGACAGGGTTTGGCTACAGGAGAAACTGGACAGATGCCTTTCAGCATACTGCTGTCCATTCACAGCTTCAGGTTTCCTGGTGTGCTAGGATGGAAATGCAACATTTGCTTAACTTTGACTTTCATCAATGAGGCTGTAGCTTGTTATCATAGACCAGGCTGGAAGAGAAAAACAGTGGTGCCCTCCAGCTGCCCTTGTGCTCTTCTCCCCAGGTTTTGGTTGCTGCTGTGACAGGTGTATTTCATGACTATTTTGACTTTGCACAAATGTTAGAATTGAGATATTGACAAAGTGCTGTAAATAATCCTGTGTTACAGGAGATGGGCAAGAAATATTGCTGGGAGAAGGACATCAGTTTAATTTGCTTTAGGTGTCCATGAACTGGAAAGCAGCAACTCTCTGCAAGGGGGGCAAACAAATGAAGTGTATACTCAGATAATGCCCTTGCCATGTACTGTTTCAGGGAGGTCCATTTGGCCTGCAGGCACGTATCTTAGAGGTTTGACATGTAATTTCAAGGCATCAAGTACTTATAATCAAGTGTTTGATATTTGATAACATTATGCTGTTCAGTGAATTGTGTTTGCTCTGTGCATGCTGAGTTGGTATTGACTGTTAAACACACTTCATGAAAACTCTGAATCTTTAATACTAAATTCATATTTGCATTTGGTATCTGTATTTTTAAGCTTTCGTCAAATAAATCTGTAGGAAGTCTGAGCATTTCAAATACACCTATTTCTTTATAACTGACCTGTAATGATGTTAACCTCAGCCTCCTCCTCTTCTGTCTCTCTCCTTGCCCGCAGGTGAAGGTACTGCACAATCAGCTTGTTCTGTTCCACAATGCCATTGCGGCGTACTTTGCTGGCAATCAAAAGCAGCTTGAACAGACACTTAAACAGTTCCACATCAAATTGAAAACTCCTGGAGCAGATGCCCCGTCCTGGCTTGAAGAACAGTAATCAGATCATAGAAGAGGACCCAATGTTAACCTAAAATTCTTTAAATCTGAGAATAATTAAGGGTTGGGGTTGAAGGACTGTTGTAGTGATTCTTGAACAGACAGCTTTAAATTTTTTCCCCTTTTATAATACTATAAAACTGAATTTGATAGGAAAGTGGGTGACTTTAAGGTAACCAAAAGTAATTTCTGTAATTTCAAATCTAGAGCACTCCTTTTGTATGTAAAGGTTGGCGGTTATTTCTGTAACTGGGATAGGGGAGGGAAAGAGGGAGGGGAAACAAAACTATTATAGATTTGCACTGACAAATGATGCTTGTGATTTCTGGTATTTTGGTGGCTAGTCAGAATATTTCCAAATGGAGGTTTACATGATTTGTACCAACACCTGGTATTTTATAGATGAATATAGAAAACATCTTTAGTAAATTTCGTATGACTTTTGAAAAAAGGAGAAAGTTAAAAGACTATTTTGCAGATGAATAATATAAGGCCTATATGTGATATCTGCATATAAGGCAACAGTAGCAGATGGCTCATTGACAAGTGGAATTGCAGCAAATGTCTTTTTTTAAGATGTACCTTTCCATCAAAGGGTTAAAAAAACAAAAAACACTAAAGCAAGAATCACTGTCAGTCTGAGGCTTCTGAGCACATGCTTTTCTTTGCACCAAGTGGTTTGCTGAATGAGGCCAACCATTAAATGTACTAATTTCATTTAAAATGTTTCTTTCTCTGTGAAACAAATACCGTACTAGCCTTAAATCACAGGTATGTGCCTTTTTATAAGATAATATTTTCCACCAGTGTACATAATCTAAGAACCCTTTCATGTGATAGTTTGTCGGTTCCCAGCAAGGGGAAGACAACTGTGTAAATGCTGTGTCATTGTACACTTAGAGCAAATTACAGCTTTAGTTAAACTTCATGTTTAACAGGTATGATTTTGAGAGGAAATCGAGCCAGTATGTTTTTTCTGTTTAATTTAAAAGCATACTTCAGCAATGGGAGTAAAATGGAGGACACATTTTTAATTTCTTCATCATTTCTGTAGTCCTTAAATGTAAAATTATATGTCAATTTTATCATAGACATTTTAAATTCAATATATTGGAGTCCTCATTTGCACATGTTATGTTGCTTTATGTTATGTTAAGTAAAATGAAATACTTCAAATATGTTATTTACAATGGTGTGGATTGTATGATTTATGTACTGTATGTTCAAACGCCTTTCAGCTGACATTCTTAAAGTTTTCAATGCTTAACACAACTGTAATGTAACTGTAAATCAAACTTTTTAATCATTCCTCATTAAATTCTTGGCCTGACAGAGCCTTCTTTATGTTTTTGTTCTGTCAGAATCTCTTGTAATAGCTCAGTTTCGTTCCCTAAAATGTATATCCTATTTGAATTTTGTATTCATATTAAACGTGTTTGCAGTCAAACTTTCTTGACTTGTGATGGTTAAAAGTAGAAGGCAGCTTCTGCAGTGAAAGCTTAGTCCTGTTTTTGTGAGTTGTCACCCCTGCCCAAGAATATCTCATAGAGCAGTGCTAGGTAGTAATGCTGTTGTAACAGTGGGCAAGTTCAGCTGGAAAGTAAATCCATAGCGAAACAAATCTTTCAATACATGTGGTTTTTGACTTGAGCTTCTAAAGGAAATTAAATTTCATTTACAATTCTTACAAAGCCATTGACTTCCACTGCATCCTGGCACACGTGTATGATGGTGCAAGGAAAGTGAGCTGAGTGACTGTAGGCTTGAGCCAGGAAATGCATTATTGCAGGGGTGAAGAATGCAAACCCACCAACCACAACTGAAGCACTGACTTTCAGAACACTGTAGGAAGAGGGTACACAAGGAACATGTGCTCTTGGTTTCTCCCTCAGATTCATGTGTCTGTTGCCTAGGACTGCTGGTGCTCAGAAGGAACTCATCTGCCAGAAATGGTAAGAGTGAATTTTGAGTCTGCAGTTGCCTTAAGAAAGACTGACCGATGTGGCATTGTGTAACCCTCAAACTTTTGCAATGGTGTAAAACTGCTGGAGTCTCTTCACCTGGAAGAAAAGCTGGGACCAAAGAGATTACTTGCTAAGACCTGTTTGTGTATTGTTTATACCAGGGGGAAGGAAGAACTACTTTCATTTTACTCAGCAAAACAATTAATGGGTAGCCTCAGTGAGGAGGGTTCTCTTTTCAGCTGATCAGTAGGTTATTAAACTGATAGTAGCCTGCTATAGTCTGTAACTTTCTTTGTCACTGCTCTAATACATGTGCTTATGAAATAATTCAAGCTCATACTTTATATTTAAAATCAGCTTTTTAGATCTAACCAAATTTAGAAACATGTATCAAGAGATTGTAAGAGAAAAGACACTTCAGTGTTTCCAATGGGAAGTAATTATGGTAGTCAGGCTTTCTGATTCTTGCAAAAAAGTGTTTTAAATATCTTAAGGTTGAAATGTGGCCTTTATCTAGGTGGACAGTTGTCAGGATAAGGTGTTTTTGTTGTTTGTAGAGGAGGCCATACCCACCTAGTAGACACTTGTCTGAAAGATTTCATCTCTGTTAACAAATTGTTACATTAATGCTTACAGTGTTGTGTGAGGTCTCTTAAAATGAAGAACTCAAAGCAATTAGTAACATTTTCAGATGTGTAGTTGTAGCTGCTGTACCAGAGACCTGGGGAGCTGTTTTGATTCTCAGTAACCATAATATAAATTATCTGTACTCCTGGCTTCTTTGAAACTTGTTGTACCTGTTATTTTGTTCATCTGAATTCTACAGTTTTTTGCTCTAAAAATGCTCTTTGGCCTAATTCATGCTTTGACAAGCCCCTTCCAAAGAACCTTTCTGGTTACAAAATGTATCTGTATTTTTATTTGGAAGGAGATCTACACAAGCAGAGTATAGTAACGCACTAACATCATTAAAGTAACAGCTTTTTTTCAGTCTTCAGTCAACTGGTTTTCCCAGAAACTTATCTCTAGTCTGTCTGTCCTTTCAAAAATGATCAAAGTAATGTAAAAGGAAAGCTAAACTCTGTTTTGAAGTGAATGGGGGGCATATTCACTTTTTATGCTTTGCTTATCTGCTCTTGTTCCTTGTTGTGGTGTTACAAGAAGTGTAAAGTATTGTAATTATTTAGCATTCCTCATCTGCAATTATCTTTAGGTTTAGGTTTGGTGTTTTTTTTTATTTTTTAGTCTGGTTACATTTTCCATCTTGCATGCTTGGTGTAAGGATTGTACTAGTCACAAAAATTTTTATGAGTCACGAGTCTTATCATATTTTGTGGTAGCTCCCCCCCTAAAATTATCACACTACTCATTGCTAAGTTGTGTCAAATTGAAAAGGGTTTGTTTTTTTTTTTTATTAGAAGATCTTTATTAGACTGAGGATTTGACTACTGCTTTCTATTTCTCTCATTTCTTACCATTTGGCCTTGTTAGTCGCTCTTTGACATCTTTGTGTTCTTTACGGTTGCTCTGTTGTTAAAGCTAGGGACACACAGAAAACAGAGTTCTCTCTCTGTGACAGTGCTCTTGTTCACCTCTCTGTACCTGTTTTCACCAACATCCTTCCTCTTCATTTCCATGAGTTTTGAGTGGAAACCAAATGGCCAGGGAGATGGGAGGAGTTTACATGCTTTTGTCATCGTGGCAATAGTTTGAAGGGCGGGAAGGAAGTAGCTCACCCTGTAGTGTAGGAGTAGCAGGTAGGATGGCTTGTGCCTGCCTTGGAGAAGAAGGGCATAAATTGATGGAGAAGCAGTGGAAAGGCAACGTGATGTGTTGCTGTTCTCATCAGAGTCCGTGCTCTGAGGTGCAGAGCAGCAGTGTATGAACCTTGCACTGCAGTGGCCTTGTCAGAAAAGCTCACTGTGGTTTGCAAATCTTTTGTTTCCTGCAGCTGAGAGTGCTGGCACAGAAGCAGTGCCTTTTACACTTCAGCTGCCTTTCTTAAAAAAAAAAGTGTAAGAAGGGAGCAGGAGCAGCAACAATTGTGTGCTGTCTGCTCTTGGTGGTGTATTTCTGTAAAGTGCTTGTTGTCAGCATAGAGTGAGTCTTCAACTTTTTCTAATGGCTGTAGGTGAAGAGAACTTTGTTTTCTGAGCAAATACACTCAGTCTCATCTCTTGATGAGAATGTGTTTTAAAGAGAATAGCTACTGGAGGAAAGGGAGTATTTGATATTCCAGGAGGAGCAGCAAGAGAGATCAGGAGAATCTTTGCAGAGTTCCTGTGTTACATTGGTTGGTAGGACTGAGATGGGTCCCAGTGTGGCTGTCTGATAGCATTTCTTAATTAAGTGCAGAGATCAGATATAGAACAGCATAAAACCGAAATGACTTTTTAGTTCAGGTTTTCCCTGTTCTTGCTGTTTA
The DNA here is from genome assembly GCA_024734555.1 of Trochalopteron elliotii. Lineage (NCBI taxonomy): Eukaryota > Metazoa > Chordata > Aves > Passeriformes > Leiothrichidae > Trochalopteron > Trochalopteron elliotii. Next base: position 4,607,318 of record JANPWX010000026.1, on the reverse strand, counting down.
TGGCAGCATAAATCCATTGGTTCAGTCAGGAGCAGTTCAGCTATCAGCAGTGTGTTCCAAGTAAATGGTGCTGCAGAGAACCTCTGAAGCCAGTTTAACTGGCTGGTGGGCTCCAGTTGGTCTGTGTTGCTGCAAATGTCACCAAAGAAGCCATAATCTAGATGGCCCTATCTAGGTTTTCCCTGTATGGGGAAAAGGCATCACATGGTTGCAGTCTCTTTGTTCTCCTCGGTTCATATGCTTATATTTCAATTATAATCCCTCAAAGTCTCAGAGAGCTGCATTGACAGTAAAGCTGGAATTGCAAGTTTCTGTCTGTAAAACCAAGATACACAAGTTTTCTATTGACTTTTATTACAGCATTTGATCTTGAAGTTAAAACTCATTTTTCTTAATGCTGATACAAAGTTTTATTGGTGCTATCCCTAGCTGGCAGAGTTCTGTAGAAGTTTGTAGCATTTGCTAATGACTATAAGAATAGTTGCATTCAAAATCTGCATCTTACAAATAGTTAATTTTCTTAAATAAGGATGATGGCTTGTTCTTAGCTCAAAGATTTCTGTCATTTCTGAAAACAGTTTTAGAAGGTTTTGTCCTTCTGAGAAAAAAACCATGTTACTCTTGGGTGCACTTGAGATATGTCAAATACCATTCTATGTAGGGAAAGAAACTGACTGCATTGTGTGAGTTGTACTTCAGGAGCTTGATTCTTAAATGCCTACTTCTACAAATGAAAGCAGTCTGCAATCCAGCGGAGACCCAGATGATGAAACTGTTTAGACTAAGTACCTTCAAATTAAGATAGCTAGGAGAAAGGATTGTGATGGTTGTGAGGAGGTACAAACTCACAGAAAGACTCAGAGGTGCTGTCTTTTTGGTCTTGAGATCGCTGAAACAGGCTGAATGAGGAGAGTGTAAAGAAATAGGCACATATGTGCCACAGAAAATAGTGTTCAGAGGAAGGTGGGGAAAGAGGACAGTATTTAGAAAGAACTGAAATGTTAAGAGCTCCATATGAAAAGTCAAATCCAACCTATACTGTCTTCTATATATGACACTTAAGTCTCCTGTGTAGGCCGTGTCTTGGTTTTTATGCTTATCCACAAAGTTCAGTTTTGTTTTGAGATAGGTTTGCCAATTGTATTATGGAGTGCTTACTCTGCTTATAATTAGGACCAAATAGATATATGTAGTTAATTAACAAGGAACAAAGATTTTAACTGTTGTTCAGCTATAAAGCACAATGGCTTTTTGACAGCTATGTTAGTCATACATTGGAACCTGTATTTTAGCTGTATTTTAGCAGCATACCATTAGCATCCTTAGACTGAGGCAAATCTTCAAACACTCCTTCCCTGGAATCAGTGCCACAGCTTGCCTTTACTGCTGTAATCTGACAATTGTTCCAAGGCATTGCTGCAAAAAAAATAGTGATCCCTTCATCCCTCCCTTTCCCCCATTGC
>JANPWX010000026.1:4409878-4600856 GCA_024734555.1 Trochalopteron elliotii | reverse complement strand
CCCCGCCGAGCCCCGGCAGGTCCCTGCCTATCCCGCTGCCCCGTGCGGCTGCTCGGCTCGGCCCGGCCCGGCCGGCAGGGACGCGGTGCCGTGCAGGGCTTTTGTGCTGGGTTGCACTGAGTGGGGAAGTGCGAAGACGCTGAATAGCGTGAGCTGCGTGTTCTTTGTAACACGCAGTTTTTGGCAGGATCCGGGCTGGTTGTCGGCGTTTGCAGCTTCTCTGTCTGCAGTGAGCAACTAGTTGCTCCCTTTGCGTCTTTGTAGGGCTGCTGTTGAGACACAGACATCCAAATGCTGTGGTTGGGCTCGGCGTTGTTCTCATGAGAACTCGGAGGGCGCCTGATACAGAAACGTGGGCAGGGGAGAACATAAGGTGTGAGTTAAAGGGAGTCATGTCTTGCAGTATAAATTATGAAATGCCCTTCAGTGTGTCGTGCACTTCACCTGTTAATTTGTGCATGCAAACACAATCTGTATCCGTCTCAGTGGCAGCTGCCTTTTTTGCAAGAAACAAATTACTTTAGAGTGTTTCTCTTACCTGGGGAGAAAGTTGTCCCCACCCTCTAACTTTTGAATTACATTTCCAAGTTAGATTTGCTTGGCTAAAACAATGAGCGAGACAAAGAAATAAAATACTTCTTTTATGTCAAATATGGACACAATTAAAACGTGCAGTAAAAGATGTTACTTTGGAGCTTTGGTGTTTCTCTGGCTGTTTTGGATAACAAATGTGCAACAATAAGGTGTAATTGTGACATCTTAAACTTTTGTTCTTTTGGTCCATTTTTTTCCCCTTTAATCCTTTGAAGAGTGTGGAGAGGCTCCTTAGGAGTTAAAATTTTGCTTGGCTTCTATTACGCATCCCAGTCCCAGCGTGTCTTGGTAATCTGTAGTTCACAGTTGGAACGGCTGCGTTGTTCCCCACCTCCTCTTGCTGTACTTCCTGCTCACAGGCACCTGCTGATACCAGCAAGCAGCCCAGAACCTGTCCTGGCTGCCAGCTTCTCTCCTCTCCCACCCACGGCAGTGGTGGGAGCCTCCGCTGGGAACAGCTTTGAGTTGCTCCTCCAGAGAGGCAGCATGAGAAGGGAATTTTGACCAGTCTCCTGGTGTCTGGTAACTCGAGACTGCCCGCCATCCTCTTCCAAGCAGGTGACCTCTGTCACCTGGATCGTGCTTATCTGTCAGAAAACAAAGCTGAATGCCAGCCTTTATGCTGTGCCTTTCCTTTCATGCCTTCCTTCCAAATGCTGATTCCTCCCTCCCCTTTCCTGGTTCTGGCTGTTACCTCATCTAAAGCCGTACAGGGCTCGTTGGATTGAAAACAGTTTTTCCTGTTCTATCTATCATTACATCTAGGTTGGGATGTTTTCTTCCCCATGCCTTCTCCTCTCCTTTCACTAGGAGTGTCCCTTGTCTAGCTCAGAAGCGCTCAGGTCTGAGATCAGTCGTTTTCTGCTCCTGTGTGTTAGTGCTGGGACTCTGATGATTCATCTCCTGCAACTCTGTTCCATTAGGATTTGATCCTGTTTTTGTGAAAGCACATGAATTTATTGAAAGTCCCCAAATGAGGTTCTTGTATGTTGCCTGGGGCATGGTCGGTCAGTCTGTCTGTGTCTCTCTCTCTTTTTTTTTTTTTTTTTTTAATGTGAAAGTGTGGGAAGCCAAGTTAGAAAATAATAATGTTGAATACTGCTTTGTGATGGTGGAAAACTAGCTAATACATTTTTCATTTTTAAATAAGTAGTTGGGAGGAAAAGTGTTTTTCCTAGTTGAGTATTTTTTTAAATTAATGCAACACTTAATTGGTTTGAGTGGTTAATCTCTTTCCATCACCTTGCACCTGCTTTTTTATGCCTCTCTGCTTCTATGATCATGAATTTGGGAGGAGAGGCATGAACATACAGAGCCCTGTAATAGCAGCTGGGTATTAATGCTGACTTAAACTTGAAACACTCTATCCAGATCCACTTTCTTCATAGCTTCTCTCTTTTTTACCATGCCATTAAAGTATTTTCCATCATGCCTGTGATTTAAACCTCATACATGTTTTTATATATGTTTTCTATTCTTGTAAACACCTGGATAACGTAAGGTATGAGATTAGAAAATCTGAAGCAGGAAAGAGGAGCTCCTTGCTACCTGAGTAAGGTTTTGGGAAGAAAAGGTACAGTGGATGATTTTGTGTTGTTTTCCATTGATTTCAGTGAAGCTGTGAGTGGCTGAGTCCTTGCAGACCAAGAGAGAATTTGCCCTAAGGCTTGTTTCTGTGACTTGGGTCTGTTTGTTCATGTACAGTCTAGTGATGGATTTCTGGCAAAAAGAGTGAGGTTTTTTTTCATCACTATTATACAATGTCAGGTTGATCTGAGTTGCTATTAGCTCCATGTGAACCCTGCTGAGGAGGCATACCTCTAAGTCAGTGCCAAATTTCTGATTTGATGTTGTTTTTGTGCCAGTGCATTACTTGAGCTTCTTCTGTTGAGTTTTCCTGAGACCGAGTTTTGCTCAGGGGCTGTCTCCTACCTAAGCTTGTATTGTGTGGCATCTTTGAATTTTTAAAAGTTTTTCTTGTAAATTCCTAAATCTCTTTTTTGAGATAGCTTCCAAATTTCCATAAAATCATGAGATTCCTCAGTGGTGTGTATTTGAAACATTTTGTTTTCTCTGAGATTTATGAATTAAATTTCAATATATTTGGCTTATCAAAAGTGTGGAGTTTGTGGAAGTCATGCTCTTACCTGAAGGTTTGCTGCTAATAACAGCATTTTTGTTTAGAAGGTGACAGTATAAGAAAAGTGCTAAAACCCATTGCAATTCCTCTTGTCTTATGAGATCATCTAGAGATAAAAACTTCTCTAAGTATTAAAGCTTTGCCTATGTGCAATGCTTAGGATATGTGGGGTCCTGTTCCTACCAGCTTCTCTGTTCTTTCTCTCTCTCTGTTATTGAACTGGAACTATTAACCTAGATGCTGAAGTAAATTATAAAGGACTGCTCAATCAAACTGTGGTCTTTCTTCTCTGAGTGTATTTTGGGAGATAGTGCAGCCAGGCCAGTAATACTTTTAAGTTCATGCTCAGCGAATACAGAGACTTTAGGGACTGCACACTGTTTTTGCCTTTATTGACAATTGTGTGAAAAATACAAAGGCAAAAAAAGTAGTACACTAAGCGAGACTGTCAAATCATTGCAAATTTTTAGCTATTTTAACAGAGTTTGGATTTGAACCATGAGTTTGGAGGATTCAAACAGGGTCTGTTTAATGCAGTTAATCCGGTACCATAGTTAGTACTGCTTTAAAAGTCAGCTTTAAAAGCATATCTGAAATTAGGAGTGGAATAATATTTGTTTTTATAATTTGAGATAAATATATTCTCTTACAAAATTGCACTGAACGGAAATTCATAGGTAGTTTTGATACCTACTGTGGGTGATTTAGAGGTATTCTTGTTTTTATATGTGTTCTTGAAATCTAGGCACCTAAATCTTGGTGTGGGTAGATGTTGAACAATTGTCCTGTGAAAGGCTTTTGAATCACTAAATTTCCCTTCTGGGTTGAAAACTTGATAGCTGTTGTACCTTAGTGTCTTTTCAGTGCGAGGGACAATGTCCAGTGTCTGTGATCTGAGTGTCCCTATTGTCCTTTGTCGCAGGTTGTGGAGATGGTACAGTCCCCTCTTGTGCTGCCGCTGCTGGCAGATAGGGCTTGAGAGGGCGTGATCCCAGCGGCTGCCGCGCTGACTGTTCAATGTTTCAAACCCATCCAAGGAAGTAACACTCTCCCCTTCGGGGAGGCTGTAAAATGCATGTTATGAATTGTCTCTCTTTGGTCAATGATAAAGAAAATGGGGCTATTCCAGTTGCGACGGGATTAATGAGCGAGGATACGACGACGGCGCCTCAACTTTCTCAGCCGGCAGCATCACCGCCCCCTGCGCCATGTCCCCTGACAGGGGCTCCCCCGGCCCCTCCGCTCCCGCCGGGAATGCCGCCCCCTCCGCCGCCCCCTCCTCCTCTGCCCGGCCCGAACATACCTCTGCCTCCACAGCTGGTAAATGGCCACGACGGCCATGGCAAAAAAAAACGAATGCGGAGCTTTTTCTGGAAAACCATCCCTGAAGAACAAGTCCGTGGTAAAAACAATATCTGGACAATTGCTGCAAGATCACAGTATCAAATTGATAAGAAGACAGTTGAGGAGCTTTTTGGGCAGCAGGAAGAAGCCAAACCCCAGGACTCCCGAAAACGATCTTTAAAGTCTTCGTTTAAAGAGACTAAAGAGGAGGTAAGAATTAAAGTAAAACCTCTTTTTTTACATAATGCAGTAGGAGTTGATGTGAATTCTGCCTCACCTTTTTCTCTTTCTCTGTCATGTTTCATCCTTACGGCAATTTTGTCTTGATTCAAAGGAGAGGGGAATGATGGGAAACATAAACTCTTTGTTCTTAGTGGCACATATTTGTTTTTCAAAGAGCTAACTGTGTTTTATTATTTTAACTTGCTAAGTGCTGTGATTTGATCACCTGTTAAAATAAATATGAATAAGCAGAGGGAGCTGAAAGCATCTGTATTTACTCATGTTGGATAGCCCATGAGTTTCCAGCATGGAACGCAATTGTATTGCCTCTTCAACTCTTCCTCTATGTCTGTGATGCAAACAAGATGTTGTACATGCAAACATGTACCAGGCAGGAGAGAAGAGAGTCCTATTTGCAAGGGTTAATGCTGTATATGCCCACAGTGTCCTGGAGACATCAGGAAGGGAAGTGCTAGTAGGGCAGCAAGGATATAGAACATAATCTAGTGATTAAGGGTATTCATTATTTGATAATTTTAAAGTTTCCACTTTCATAAACATGACTTTCATGCTAAGAAGAACTTTACTTCATCTTCCCTGCTTTTTCTGGACATGAAGATAACCTTCCAAGAAGGTCCCAAGATTGCCACTGATTTCTGTTCTGGTGGCAAGGCATACTCTGTACCGAGTACTCTCAGGTTCAGACACTCTCCAGGGAACTGATAAGTAGCTTTTCTGGTTCTTAAATCCTCATTTATAGACAGCCTCTTTGTGAAGCCTGAGTTGAATTGTCTCAAGTGATCTTTCTCTGAAGTAATTGGAGGGCTGAAATGCAGATTTAATCACTAGTGTGTGTCTACATACATGTTAGCTTGTAAACAAAATACAGAGGGCATGGGGTTAAGAGATCTAACTGCATCAAGTTTTAGTGAGAAAATAGAGACATGAACTTGCTAATATCTTGCAGGATTCAGGAGATGTCAAAATAAGATCAGAAGGGGCAAGATGAGAAACCAATGCACTGATAGCATGCATGTTTTACATATTGAAATTTAAAGTTTAAAAAGGCTTGTGTGTTGTTGGCTCCGAAACCCTGACGTGGGGAAGTAGTAATTGGGGCCATCATCGGAGGTAGTCATTAAGCTCTGTGCTGTTTTCAGGCTATGTTCATCTTTGAATCAGGAGTGTAGTGAGTGGACTTCCTGTGCCAAGTACAGATGTACAGAGCTCTGGCCTCCTGCGTTTCCTTAGAAGTTCCCCCTTTCAGGACTGCTGTGTGATAAAGATCTAGTTCTAGTAAATATTACAATAAGTTTCATAAACTGAATGTGGCCCATAATGTGCAATAGGTAGGTCAGAAAAAAACCCAGAGTGCTCCAGAACTCATGCAGTGGTAGATATTAAAATCAGAGGCCTGCAAAACCAGGAATTCACCAAGATTCAAAGCTTTGGAAACAAAACCCTGCTTTGCTAAAAGTTATGATTTTTGTGCATCTGTCTGGAGCTGATATGGTGGTGCAATGCATTTGCACTGCTTGATGCCTGTGCACCCTGGTTCAGGGCTCCCCTGGTGACTTTGCACGTGGCAGGTGGTGAGGCAGCAGGACTTGCTTCTGAGTGATGCCACTTAAGTGACAAAATGTTCCACTCACTCGCTGAGCTTTGTCAAGCATGCTGCAGCAGTGTGTCAGTGGTGAGCAATTTCTTATGTGTTAATGGACTTTGCAGTCCTATCTGCTTAGCAAGGAGGGAGGGAGCTAATCCTGAGGAGCTGTGTGTTATTGGAAGTGCGGAAGTCCAGATGCGCAGCAGCTCACGTGCTTCACCCTGCTGCAGGCATGGTTCAGCAAGGGGCTGGAGATCCGAGCACAGGCCTTGCTTGTGACTCCTGCCATCCACTGCTTCCATGTGGGATGGTTATCCTCAGCTCACTGTGGGAAAACCTAGAGAGGCTGACAGCTGGGAGTCGGCTGAGGTGCACAGAATCAGTGTGGCGGTGTGGGGCTGAGGGAGCTCTAGTCCTGTGTGTGGCCATGTTGCTGGCCAGCCAGGGGCAGGTGGACAAAATTTGTTTCAGTACCTCTGTTCCTTTTGTGTAAAACAGAGTTGATTTTAGACAGTGCTTTATGGTCTAGCAATGAAAAATGTTCTTTGACATTTGAATAGTAGAATTACCCTGGTTGGCATAGTATATCAGCAATGAATTTTCCAGATAACTTCAAGTGCATAAACCCAACTTTTACATAGATCCAAATCTGAAAAAAGTAGCGTGTGTCCAAAGTGCTGTGCAGAAGTGCATGGCCAGAGAATGCTATGTTGTCCCTATGGAGCCCCCCTTGGTGCAATGGTGTAGCTTCAATGGAAGTGGTGAAGAATTACTCTTCAGCCAGTGTTGAGGGCACTGCCCTATAGACTGTGGAGGAGATTTGGGGTTTCATACCTTTGCTGTTGATTATGAAATCATGAGCAGTTTTGGTAAAAGTTCTACACATGTAGGAGCTTGCAACACTACGTGTCCTTTTAATTCCTCGTTTGACAGTGATTTATACAGGGAATTTAGATGTAACATCATCATTATAACAGAAGTCCCTTTTGAGGCTTGAGTCAAACTCCTACAGCAAATGCTTTCCTTTTTGTAAACAATCCCTCACCAAACCCTTAGGAGACTAATTAACATGTTTCCTTGACTAAAGGCTTAATTTGCCCTATGGTTCCATGTAATTTGAGGCTCTGAAAAATAGGGGATGCAAGGTTAAGTTTACACACCAATTTACTTTCCCCGTCCCTCAGTGGTGTCCCAGTGTGGCACAACAGGCACTCACTCACCCAGGCTATCGTTAGCCTGGAAGCTGAGTGGGCAGAACAGCTTCTTGTCAGCCAGGGGAACTGCTCCTGCTTTCTCCTTCAAACTGTGCCTCTGCTCCTGTCTCTCCCCCACCTGTCCACTGGCTCTGGACAGATATTGGATAATGTAATACACGTATTGCGTCCTCCATAAACATATTTGAGTAAGCACCTCAGCAGAGTGCTGTGAGGTTCTTCATTTGTTTTCTACTGGAGTCATTTCTGCTCCTTGAGTGAGTTTTGATGACTTTGTGGAAGGATGCAGTGAATTCCAGAACCTGTGCAATGGGACAGTGAGAGGAGGAGAGAGAAGGAAGATGGAAGAAGTGAACAGAATGTCTCTTGCCCCCTCTCCTAGACATGCCCTCTCTGTTTTCCCTGTGCTGGCTCTGATGCTCATTCCACCTTCTTGAGATCTGATTCAACCTGTTAATCCAGAGAACAACTAACAGCAAGAAGCAAATGAGATGAGTACCAGTGCCTGCCTAAGGGAAAGAGCAGGCTAGGAACATGACATGGGAGGATGACACGGAGTGGGGACAGCCCTTTAGTTAGCTGCCAGGTTTGCTCTGCTATACCGTGACTCCAGGCATGGAGTGATGGTTAGTGTGTTATAATGTGAAGTGGAAGTTGAAACAGGAAACCATTTATATCCTTCCTAACCTTCAATACCAAGCCTGGGCCACCAGGCTGTTCCATGCTTGATGTAATTTGTAAACTGAATCTCACCATGTGAAAACCCATTGTTCTTAGGCAAAGAAAACCTACAATGTTTTGTTTTACTGTCCTGTTATAAGCCTACTTTGTTGTGTTTCTCTTCCTTATTGATAATTTCATGGCAAGAAACTCTTGTTGCATTTCTCCAGTCACTACAAAGTCAGTTTTGATGTGGGTCTTTTTGTGTTTCCCAGAACATTCCTCTGACTCTTTTGTATTGGTTGCAAATTTATATTGGAGTTCAAGGGTAGATATCCACTTACCGTCAACACGGCTTCCTTGTGCTATCCAGGCTAATTTTCCCCTTCTCACAGTACCTCAAAAACTGAATATTTCTGTGGTGGATTAACATTTGTCAAACTGAGGCCTGTTACTGTGTGATCTGTGCTTGCTGCAGATTTTGGAAATATGCTGGGTTGAATACTCTGGTGATGAAAAGTGGATTCATGAGTGAATTGCTGTCCTTGATTTAGAGATTGCACTGTTTATAAAGCAGAGGTGGCAAGTGTGTGTGACCTGTGATGTTTTGCATGGCCTTGCAAACTGCAGGTGTGGAGATGGCAGAAAGTATCTGAGAGCATTGCAGTATTTCCAGTTTCAGAGAGTAGAGGATAAGAATGGAGAGAGCTCTCCTGAATTTATCTAAAATAAATCATAAGAAACCGTATGAGAGGTTTTTTTGCTATAGAGAATCCCAGTGGGACTAGGAATGCCTGTTCCCAATTCTCAGTTACAGTCCAGTGTAACTTTTTGAGTCAAGAAGCCCAGGGGTATTACTGGTAGACAGCACTTCAAAACCTCTTTGGGTGCAGAGACCTGAAATGTGCTGTTCCAGCAGCAGTGTTGACGATGTGTGTGAGCAGAAGACAGGAGCAGACTGAACAGAATTTAGAAAAAGCTGTGGTAATGTTCAAAGGGTGAAAAGCAACAGCAGACAGTGCTCTGCATGAAGAAAATCAAGTGAAACCTCGGTGGAGAAGGGTAGACATTGTGAACAGATGTTCAGACTGAGGTTATGAATCTAATATGCGGCTGAATGTGAGATGGAAGATCATGTATTTGTGTGCAAGGAGTAGGAACTGTATTTATGGGCTATCTGCTGGGTTCCCCTTTTCTCCTCTTTGTGCTCCCATCTGGAAACTCCTTGAAGATAGTTATGTAATGACAGTAGTTTCAAACACTTTTGATAAGCTTGAAGTAGACACCAAGCAAAGAGTGACCAAAAAGTGAGATTTGTTCTCACTTTTTGTTCTCACTTTGTTCTGATTATGTGGTTAAACAAGAAATCAAAGAAAAAATAGAATACAGTCATATACAGAGCAAGAAGTATATGTAAAATCCTGGTACTTAAGAACAGCTGTGATTTTTTTTGTTGTTGAGCTGATAAGACAAATATGGCTGTATATGTTCCTATTTGTTGTTTTTCTTCAAGGGAAGGTATTAAAAAAATTATGTAATTTGTTTGAGGTTGTACTGAAATCTGAGTTGCGCCATGGAAAACAAAGGCTTACTCAACTGATGTTCAGTCTCTTTGTAACAGTTACTGACTGTGATTTAAAAAATGTACACAAGATTAACTCTGAATATGCTTAAAAACCCAAACAAACCAAAAGCTAAATGATGGTAAAGCTTATAGGCTTAAACTAGTACAAAGAAATCAGAGAATTAGGGGTGACCGGAGCAATTGGAGACTGGAGCTACAGTTAGAGAGGTCAGTGAGAGGTCCCTGCAGTAAAACATTTGAAAAAGATTAGATACTGCAGGGGGAGAGATAGTTGAACCTGTCCTGCGTTAAGGGGCTTTTCCTTAATGATCTGTTGGGGGCCTCTCAACTTTTTAAGATAACAGGAGAATAAACCACAATCTGTCCCCTTATCTTTGCATATGCTAAAACTGAAGGGCTTAGGGCTACCAATCATCTAATTAAAACTAATATGCTGATATTTCCTGTGTTTTCTAGTCTTTGCTGTTTTCAGAAGAGAGGAAATTCCAGAATTTCAGAAAACTTTTCAATATGACTCACTATTTTCAGCAGACGAAGAGGCTGTCTCCTGGGTGTATATTGAGGATAGCCCATTAATCATCCCTATATTTTCACTGTCACCAGCTGACTGCAGGCTAATTCAATTTCGTGACAATGCCAATGTTGCATTTATATATCTGCTTTTAATCTGAGCACTGTCACAAAGGTCAAAACGCCTTTCCAGTTGTCAAAACTACCAACAGAATGCGAGTCCAACAGTAGTCTTGAGCATCTGTGTGTACTGAGCTCTTTTATTGTAGCAGTCAGGTGGAACTGCTAAGGTGAAACAATTCTCTTGTCCTTGTAAATCTCATGACTTTTGTAGCTGTTATTACCAAAATAACTGTGGTAAAATTTTAACCTTAAGGACGCAATTTGCTGAAACAGGACAAACCTCTCAGGTTTGAAATTATATGCTTTTTCAGGAAGAAAAACTAGTAGAAAAGAGGGACTTTGATTTTAAATTTTCTACAAAATTAGGGGAAAATATTGTGGGGAATTTTTTTTCCCCTCTGCCTAATCTTCAGAATTGTACATGTAAGATGATACAGCAAAGCAGCTTTGAAATACAAAGCTGGGAGAGACTCTTATTTTATTATGGATTTCTGTTTGCTTCTAGGCAAGCAAACATATTTGAGTGTTACGTGTTTCAGGGTTTGAGTCAAGAGCAACTTACTTATCTTCCCCCGAATCAGTGTGGCTCTTAGTTGGCAGGAATTAAATCAGTAATGCACCTCACCTCTGCTTAGAAATCCCATCCTCACATTTGTCACAAAACCTCTGAATTTACATGGGTTATGAAATGTGGTGTTCACTAACCTTGGGGCCTTCAAATGCAATATAGTGTATTACCTGATAGGCAACATTTTGCAGATGCAGGGTTTTGAAATAAGCAAGAAGAATGTTTTTACTTTGTAATGAAATAGAAATATTGATTCCTTCCTTCCTGATATGTTGTTGCTATGGAATTTTTTGGTTCACTTGGAGAAGGGTGATGTGAGTGTGCTATATATTTCCCTCGTAAAAACTAGTTTTGTAGTATATGAGCTTTGCTGATAAGTGATTCTTGTATTTATTTGGCCTGGGATTCAGTGCAGACAGTTATCTGTAGCAATTTATGAAATGATACTTGCATTATATGCTATTTTCTTAGGTATTGTTAGAGTAATCTCTCTTGCTTTCTCTCTCAGGTTTCCATTTTGGATGCAAAACGAAGTATGAACATTGGGATATTTCTCAAACAGTTCAAAAAGTAAGAATTCTTTGTCGCTCTCATAAAATATATACATTGTGCTCTGTTCCTTGTGGAGTTTGCAGTTTTCTCAAAAGTAATTTGACATAATTTGTTTTCTAATATGCTTTGAGTGTGTTTATGACTTAGCATCAAACATTTAGAGTTGGCTGATGTTAACCAGTTGAAGTGAGTTTTCAGGTATAGTTAAGGGAAGCCCTTTTACCTCATGTAACACTGCCTGTGAGCTGCCTTTCACTGGCTTCCTCTCTATATAAGCAATTAGAAAGGGGCAATATGAGCAACTTTTTCAAGAGCGAGCTGTTTCATTGCTGTCTGTATTCACTGATACTGTTGCCCTTCAGTAAAGGCATCACTGAAAATGGTGTCAGAGCAGTGCTGCTGTGGACACTGATGCATCCACAACCTCTTTGTAACTCTGTTGAGTAGCCCAGGCATGGTTTTTTCAATCTGTGTAACTGTTCGCCCTGCAAGTGTTAGAAATATGTGTGCTCGATTGTTTTTTCAAGGTCTGCCGAATCCATCATTGAAGATATTTATCATGGAAGAAGTCAGCCCTATGGTTCTGAACTGCTACATGAATTTCTTAAATTATTACCAGAAGCAGAGGAGGTAAATAATGGCTTTACGTGGAACTTATTTTTTGTAGAGTTCTGCTGATGGGATTCCAACATGAAGCTCTGTAAAAGAGGAATCTCAGTGCCTTCCTGTGGCTAGGGATCAGGGAACCACTGAGTGCAAATTCATATGACTTGTTGTATTGAGGTCACAGCGTAGTCATTCCCTTCACATCAAGTAATTTCACCTGCTTTTAAGGAGTTGATAAGACATCTTTTTTTTTTTATGATGTCCCCTTTTGTCACATAAACAGCAAGACCTGGAGCCTTCCTTTGTGCAGATAACTGCTCCAGGGAGGTTAGAAAATTCAGAATCGAAGTATATTCTAAGCAAACAAATTTCACTTCTTTGGCACCTGCCTCATGCTTTCCTATTGCAGTGCCTGGGAGTTGAATATTGGTAGCCCTGTGCTACTGCCTTTTTGCCTTCTGATTCACTGTCTGCTTGGTTCATCTGGGTCTGTTCCTGGGCCTGGTCACTGGGCTTCAATAGGGCAGAAAGGCAGCTCCAATGTGCAGCACCCATGGAATTTGCTACCATGGCTTAGTGCTCAAAGGAGACGTGTTGGAAGGCACAGAATTACCAGCAGCACCTTCTCAATGTCCCTGTGATCACCATATGACCAACATCCAAGCGCAGCTTTCTCCCCTCCTAGTCCCAAACTTCAAGTCTATTCACATGATTAAAGAGGTGAAGCTTCATCAACTGACCTGAGAGTCCTGCTTAATGATGTATAGTTCCTTGCCTGCTCACTATTGGCACTGACCCATTTGTATGTACTTGAGAGAAATGTAAACCACAAACCTGACAAAATTAGCATTAGAATTGCTTGAGTGCTTCACATCAAAATGAGTGGCTGAAACTTGGGAAATTGCAAAGTTAAGGTCCACATACAGATCAGCCTCAACTCACATGCTTTACCACTTCAAGGTCACACTGTCAAAGCACTTTGTTTCCTCTGTGCAGCAGCAAATCTCAGATCCAGTCATCAGCAGAACATGTTACAGTCTTCTGCTGTCAAATTTATGACTCTAAATTGGACTGTCTTTGCTGAGAATCTTGTAAAAATTGTGTTACATTAGTATACTTCATTAATATATCTCTTAGAGTTGGGGGATATCAACAAGTTGAAATGTAATTAATAAAAAAAAAAATAGTTGACAGTAGTTCTGGGACCTCAAAACCATTCCCTCTTCCCTCTTTGTTTGCATTTTAGTACATATTCCATTACATAAACAGAATTTATCTCCTTCCTCTGAAAGTCAGACAGAGGAGAACAGTGGAGTAGTGACTTGAAAGAGAGTGACTCGTAGTTAACTTCGTGTGTAGTCAGAAAATTAGAGTAAAAGAAAAGTACTTTTTCTTCTTTTCCTCTTTCTGGCTTAGATCTTGGTTGTTGTTTTATGACAAGTAGCAAAATCTTTCAGCTAGTGTAGTCTGTATGATATAACTATTGTTATTCAGCTAGACTTGTAATGTAAGTTGTTGAATTTTATCAAATTTGTCTGCAATGCTCAATTAGGTGCATTAGCTATCCCATAGGTAGTGCTAAGAGTGGAAAAGTGTGTTTGTTTATTTATTTGACAACAGGCCTGTTCCTCAAGATAGTGGGGCCAGAGAACTTAAGAAATGCTTTTAAAGGAGTCACTTGATAAATTAATAGAAGATATTCTATGATACAGGAGAGAATTAAAAAATAAGGGGTATCAGACATGAGATTTGTTGCTGTTCCCAAGGGAAGGCTGGAAAGAGGCTACTTTCCAGTGTGCAGGTGTTAGTACGTATTTAATTAATTCCATACATCAGAAAAGGGAAAGACTCCTTTTCTCTTTGTTATTCTTCTTGTAATTGTTTAACATTTTTTGATTTTTCCCCTTGAGAGTTGGGTGGTGGTGGCAGGTGAGACAGGGAGAAAATCCTGAATGGAAGGAACTGATGCTTCTGCTGGTATGGAAAAATGTTTCCATGCCTTTATGTCATCATGCTTGGTGGGATCAAAGAATGAGTGGGTCCAGTAACTCATTTACTACAGTGGCTCCTAAAATTTTAGTGTAGGCAGTTAAAATTTTTGTTCTTTTTAGGAGCCTCAGAGCTCTTTTTTTTTTTTTCACTGTTGTCACCCTAAATGTATGTTCATCGTTCTCTTGCTGTGTTGATTACTTTTTCTTAGTTTATTATCTGCCTCCTAGTCTGCATACCTGTCTCCCAGAATAGTGATTCACCATTTGCTGAGGGAAAGGCGTCAGAAGCTTACTGTCCCACATACAAATAATCCAGAACCACTAGAGACACCAGGTGAATGGGTTATTTGTTCTGCTGTTCCCTCTTCTGTTTAATGCTCCCTAATTTCTTTTTGTCATATCACATCAGATAGCTTTGGCAAGCTGTCATCACATTGGCCTGTCCTTGCACAATGTTGCACCCATCCTCAGCAAGGATTCCCTGGGATTGCCCTTTAGACATTTCCTGTTCTCCTAAAGAGTTGCTTTGCTGTTGTAAGAGTTGAGAATTACTCTGAGCAGAGACTTGAGCACTCAGATCCTAAAAGGTTAGTAGCTATCCAGTTACCAGGGCAGACTGTCTTGGTGTAACCATGGGTGGGCTTCTGCAGTTCCTCTTTGTGTGCTCTTTGACACAGCTCAGGTATTTACAGACATGTTTGCCTGTATGCACAGGTTTCTTGAAAGTTGGAATGAGGGCCAAGTGCCTTATGTAGGCACCAGTAATTGTGCTTTGAGATGTCTTCTGCTTTTTCTTTTCTATTTTACCATAACTACTTAGTCTGTAAAACTGAAAGGAGGGAGAGGAGTGCCATTCCTGGTCATAGTTGTATAGAAGGGGCAACTCTGGACTATTTTGTTTCTTCTTTTTTACCAAGAAGTTTAAGTTTACAGTTTACCTAGTGTGAATAAGCACCAGCTTTGTACTCCAATTGTATCTTATCTAGAAGTGTTGTGATATCCAGTCACATTACCTGAATGTGCCCCATGTCTCTTGTTTGACATTTGTGACATATTTTAGATCATTCCAGTTCATAGTATCTCAGGCACCTGATGGTATTCCAGCTTTTTGACAATGGAGGGAGGCTGGGTACTTGGGCTAACAAATACGTTTAACATCTGTTGCCTTTAAAATTATTCTGTTTGCAGTATTGTAATGTGGCAACTCTATTTGCGTGCAGAAATAGGTCTCAGTAGTGCTAATTTTCTAGCTGTTTTCTATGAAAAATCCCAAAAGCTATCGAAGCTGTGGAGACTTTTGCATGTAAATGACAAATACTGATTCCTTACTGAATGTTTTTTCTCAAACTGAATAAGACTATTATTGAAATATTGACATTGCTGTGAAGTCTCTCATACAACTTAAAATGTTTGGGTATTTTCAAATGTTTAATTTGAAAAACTTGACAAATACCTGAAGCTGGCCATGATGGAGCTCGCTGCAAGGCTCCACTCAACATTTTGTTCAGGGCTGTCTGTGGGTGTGTGACCTAGCCATGATACAGTGGTTAGAAAAAGGGTCAAGCAAATTTATAAAAATTCTCAACACATCAACAAGTAGGATAAAATCACTGATTTTGTTTAAGCCTTCTTAAACTGTTTGTTTGTAGCATACTGTGCTTAGCAGTTTTGTAAGGAGAAAGAAAGACCTATTTGGAATCTCCTCTGCTTCATCCCTTCTTTCAGTTTGTTTTTTCCAGGGAACCTTGACTGAAACCTAGTTGTTTCTGAATGATACCCTGTTGAAATGGCTGACAGCTTTTATTTACTGGCATCCTGACTAGAGCAGAGAAGAAGCTTTTAGCTACTTTTATGTGCATATTATTGCACTCTTCAACAGGCCCAGACTGGTAAAAGTTGAGAGAGTCCAGTGTTTAACGAGCTAGAATAGCCAGAATTTGTACTTTAAATACATACAGAAGGGAGCATATCATACTGGTAATCAGCTCACCCACACATATGCACGCCCAGGTTATCAACACAATGTCTTAACTTCCTTTATAATGTCTCAAGTCTGTCCTTTGCTCTTGTTCTCTGATTTCAAACCCTGGTCATCTGTCACCTGCTTTATTGGAACTATTTCTGTCAGCTCTACCCTTTTTTAAACCATGTCTGTAGTTAAATGCCCTCTCCTTTCCTCAGCCAGTGCTTTATAGGGTTGACCATCCTTCAGAGGATCCTTTCATCTCCTTTTCCTTTCTTGCCCTTTATGATTACCTGCAGGTTTTTTTCCCTTGCTTTTTATCATTTGCTGGTAGTGATTTGCCACTGCCCCAGCTTGTGTCCGATCGTGCCTCACGGCCTCACAGGTCTGCTACTTTCCCACATGCCCTTGCAGCTGGATTCCACTGTGACACTTTTTGGGGCATTGGTATTTTTTAACTCTCTTTTTTGTTAGTGCCCTGAATATTTGTAGTGGTATGGAGATAATAAATACTAATAACAATAATAAAAAAACAAATCCACAGAGAAAATGTTGATACCTCTTCTTCAAAGATCCTGCATAGCCACAAGATCCTGCAAGGTACCTGTTTTATGCCATAAAATAAAATCCTGATAGAAGTGCTACTTAAAAATTAGCAAGAACTTGAATACAGTGGCTTTCGTGTCTGCCAGGTATAATGGCATATTTGCCATCTCTACTGCAATTGTTCACAAATCAAATCAAAGATCAGGCTTTCTATGTTTCATAACTGTTCTTTAAAATAAGCAAATTACATATGTGAGAACCTTGTGTATCTAAAATCAGATTTAGTGTGCATGGGCATGCATGGACAGCACAAATGCATATTCCATATATAAATATAATGAAAAATTAAATTAGTAGCTCTGCACCCAATTTGAGTAATACAGACTGAGCATACAGTGTAATTATGCTCTGTTGAATATACACATTACGCTGCCATATTTCGATATGTGGCTGCCTACTCTTGTGGAAGAGTTCTGTTGTGCTTCAAGGGAGGAGGTCAAGGCCAGAACTGATAGGGTTATTCATTAAGATTTTATAATAAGCCACATTTTTAGCTCTCTTGTGTTCCCAACCTATCTACTATATCTGTTAACAAGATTAATAGTGAATGTTGTTGTCAATCCCTATAGTTTCTTTGCAGCTCCTGGATGCCACTGGTATTTGTATTTGCCCCCCACTTCTGGGAGCCATCAGAGAATCTCAGTTTTCTGAGAATACGTGGACAGCATCATAGCAGAGAGTAGAGGCAGTCCCATGGGATTTGAGTAGTCTCCCCTGGAATGTGTAATGACAGACATCCAAAATGTGTTCAGTAATTTTTTTAGATTTGGGGTTCAGAAGCTGTTTTTTTTTGTTTATTGGTAGTGTTGATAAAGTCAAATAACTTTTTTTTTCCTGCATGGTGAGAATTATTTTTAAATTATGAAATTTTTAATAAAAATGGGAACACAGAATAATTGCTGTCCTATCTTTACCTTAGCTATTTCCCAGACTATTTACTGTTCTAAGGCCAAGTTAACAGATGATTTAGTCTTCTATGTGAAAAATTTAAGACATTTATGGAGACCCAGGCTGTGTTTGCTGAATTCTGGGGCAAAAGGGACCTTATAACCCTGTTGTATTACTGTTTTGTGTGTTTGTGGAATGGGTCACTGTTTTCTACCATCCTTGGGTTTGGGGCTTCTTACATGAGCTGCCTTCATGCTTCTTACAAAGGTAGTTTGGGATATCAAGGAGAAGACAGTGGGGGTTAAAGTGGTTGATGTAGGCTTGGAACCAGGTGGTGAACACATCTTAGTTTCAAGTCTGATTGCACAGACTTTCTTCTGGGTTGACTATTGCCCAAAGCCATTTGCATAGTGACATTCATACCCCATCCTACCCATCAGAAGGCAGCCTTGTCAATGTTTCTTGTTGTGCATGTTTAGGAATGTTCCTTCTCTGAATTAATTCTGGGATTTAGTACTCACTCGTATGACTCCAGGCATTTTTCCTAGTAGGATAGAAGAAAGAAGATTTCATCCAGTGCATGTAAAACTGAAATTCCACATGGAAAACATTGATTGCTACTTACTGTTGAAAGTATATTTAAATATATTACTGGTAGCATGAATAAGTTAATATTCCTGTGAGTGTCTCAGGATCTCTTTGTTGTTCACTTTTTGTGCATTTCAGTCTTCAAATTGCATCTTCCTATAATTAACCTGTGGCTTGTATGATCTGATTTTGGTGAGGTGGCGTGGGTTTTATTGGTGGGCTGCTTTTCTTTCTTTCCTCCCTCTCTCCAGTATCTGAATGCCTGTATCTTTTTCAGTCAAACTCTGATATTTGCAAGATGCTAAAATAAGGCTGGAGAACTTGCAGGCTTTTGTTTTTTAGGTTGCAGACCACTATTTTTGGGAAGCTAGGTTAAAGAACACCTTTAAAGACTGAGATAGTATACTATCTCTCACTCCTCACTTAATGATGTAGAAAAAGTGTTTATTTTGGGTTTGTTTCGTGCTCATTTAACACCTTAGAATTATCAGGAATGTCAAGTCTGGTCTTTCCTGTTTTTTTGTTGGCAGACTTCTTGAATTACTCAGTAAATTAGGAGTTTTCTCAGGCCTAAAAAAATGGGTATGCTGTTCATCTTTAGAAGGACCTTTTGTCTGGGTGTCTTGAGTTAAATGGGGGGGAGTGGTAGTGTTAGGAAATGAAGCTAGATAGCCTGAATAAAAATTGCTGTCTGATTAGAGGTCTCCTTCTTGGTCATAAGTTTTTGTTGGATTTTTTTTTCTGTTCATTTGTTCATTGATGTGTTTTTTAATTTGAAAAGGAATTATTTTCCATTCTCTGTTTAACTTGTATTTTTCTCTTTCTTAATGTGTTCTCAACATTTCTATTTTTTGTGATGTGGAAAAAGATGGGAATAAAACAGAAAAAAAGCTGTTAAAAGAATCCTGATTTGGCATAGCATGTTATTTGTCTTCTGCTACAGATCATTTGCCTTCTTTTTACTGTCAAAGCAGAAAACTAACGGAAGTGATTAATTTGTAGGCTGATTCTTTTTAAAAAACCTCTGGATATTTTGCTAAATCATGGGAGTGAGGTAACTGTTGATGCCTTGGTGTAGTGTCCCTCTGTCCAGTAGCTTAATATGCTTTCTAAAACTGAAGACCATCTGTGTAAATGTGGTTGTGAATGGGCTTTGAGTGTGATGTTACACAAAGGAAGGGTGATGGGCTGGTGTGTAAATCAGTGGAAACATACAACTGCTGCTGGGTGTGAACTTGGTTGAATAAAGAAGCAGTGTAAGTGAGAGTGAGCTCTGCTTTTGGACACAGTTGCTGTGTTGGAAGATGTGGAAGAAATTCCAGTTACGCTTAAACGTATGTGCATGTATTTTTCAGTTCTTCTATATAAACAAATAGTAAGTATGTGGGTGGATCAGTGGCTTCCAGATCATGCAAATATATGGATTTTGGTGGAGCTGGGAAGGAAGATTGACAAAATTAATGCAGTGGTATTTCCTCTGCATGTAAATGGTGTCCTCAGAATACTGAGAGTACTGACAACAAATTACTTAAAATGCAAGATTGCATTTATCTTTAAAATATTTCATATGAATGAAAAAAATACAAATTCAAGATCATGAAGTTTACACCGTAAGAGCATTTTAGGGGAAATGGTTGAAGCAAGTACCTTGAAAAAAACCCTGTAACTTAAAGTTTAGTTGCATAGCGCCAATAAGATCTAGGCAGTCCTATGCTGGATATTCTGAACACAGTTAAACTATGCCCAAGTGTACATCACAGTTGTTGAAGAGTTGAGGGTCATTTTTCAGATCATCATCAGTGTCCTAAACTGACTGATGAAAGCAGTCATTGGTCACAAATCAAAATCACCCATCAGAGTGGTGGCATCATGGTTTCTGCTGCTGGACTGTGTAGCTAGTTTTTTGGGAGAGGAGTGACACTATTTTTTCAATTTTTTTTTGTGGTTGGGGTATATGCCAATTACAGGATCTTGGGACAGTGAAGCCATTCAGTCACTGGGTGGACTTTCCAATGCCTTCATTTAAATTTACTGCTTTTCAAGATGTTGCCTTCTGAAGTAAAGTTAATCTTGATCTTTGGTAAAATTCTTTGCTAGTGTTTTTTTCTCTTTTCTAGGTAAAGAAATTAAAAGCCTTTGATGGAGATGTATCAAAACTGTCTCAAGCTGATTCCTTCATGTATTTACTAATCCAGGTGCCAAAGTAAGGAGATAGTTGGTTTGTTCTGTTTATGATAAGTGTTCTTTTTTGGCTGTCAGTTCTAAACCTGTTTGTGTACTTCAGCTATGCTCTTAGGATTGAAGCCATGGTGTTGGAGAGGGAGTTCTCACCCTCCTGTGCTTCTCTACAGGATGACATGAAAATTATAAGACAGGCAACAAAAGGTAATTAAATATGTTGGGACATGCCTAATACTCTTGTTTTTGTTAGCATGTTAATTAGTCTGCATTACGAAGACCAGAGCTTGAATTTCAGGTACCTTAGCTGTTAAAAGGAAGCTAACTCCCCTCTGACAAATGCCATCAGGGTGTGCCTGGTGGATCCTTGCTTCCAAAATAAAAAATCTGGAGACTTTGGATACACTAGCAACAAATTCATGTTCAAAGCCTATAAGTAATGTATCCTAAACTGACAGAAGCAAAGGTGTCCATGACCAAATTAGGATGTCATCTTTTGAGTACACTTTGCTCATTCCTGCACTGCTCTCTCTCTCTGATGAAATGTGGTTGTTACACCTCTCTGCTCATTCTTTCAGAGATTCCTAGAAAAAATTACTGTATTTTCTAAATTTCTCTACAGGCCATTTCTTTTTGAGGTGGCAGTATTGATAGGTTAAAATCTTTATTGTAGAGAATACTGTCACTATTCCTTTTTTTTCTGTTTTTCTTCTCTTTTTCTCTACATACCTGTTTTGTTCTTTACATTTCACAAGTTTTGAACTTCTGCAGCTGGTTATTTGTTAAGGTAACGGAGTGTCTTCTACTCTGCAGGAAAATAGTTGATTTGTTGGTTTCAGTTAAACATTAATGCTGACCCTTTACAGTACCTTCAGTGCCTCTTGGTCCTGTTCCTCAATATGAAATTCCTATTTCATGTTGGAACTTTTTGACAGGGTACTAGGTCACTGCTTAGACTGCTTCTAGTGGTATAAAAAGGTGCAGTAAATAAAATATTCAACTATATGAGCACTGGTGATTAGAACAGTCCTTTCAAGTAAAAGCAAAGGAAAAAAAGTCTTTTCCCACCAGTGGAGATTGAGCTTGTCCTTGACTCAGGAAAGTGTGCAGTACCATAGGGTTTAGGTCTGAGTTTGGCCTTTTATTAGCATCTCTTTCAAATAATTGTTCATTGTGTTTTGAGCAGCAGACATATGTGGGGGAATGTGTTATGTATAAAAGCAGCCGCACCTTAATGTCCTTTGTGTCCTTCACCCAAGACATATGTAAAAACTGGTGAATTAATTCCCTCCTGAGAGGAGACACTTTGGTCTCCAACTCCTGCATCAGGCCAGCCACGCAAATCACTGACTGGGCCTTCCCTGTCTTCAGTCCACCTTGTCATGTGCTCTTCTCCATTTGGTCTTTTCACTTCAGGGTTTGTTGATGGCCTGAAGTTGTTTAGGAATTATATCTCCTTTTCTATTGCTGTCTCCCAGGTTTCTTTCCTGTAATTAAACCGAGAGAATATTTACTTCAGTTCTAATGCTGGTAATCACTAAGGGTTAGGATGGTCTAAACAGCCTGGTGGATTCTCATCTAGCCTGCAGATGGATGTATGTCACAGTGACACGGAGCAGGCTCTTACTGTGTGAAGTCTTTAGAAGTTGCCTTCTCCTCTTGGCCTTGTGAAATTTGCTATTCTCTTATTTATTCTCTCCTTTTTCTTCCTCCTTGCTTCCTCACCTATCGCTTGTTAGATCAAAGGTTATTTAATTATTTAATTATGGTTTTAGGCTGCCAGTATTGAAATACAAATGCACAAGAGCTATGGGCTTCCAAAATGATTGATTACTCTATTGTGTTGAGCAGCCAAATGCAGGGTAAATCATAGAACGTGGAGTTGGAAGCAAAATAGTTTTTTGAAGTATTTACACAAGGATTCCACCTTTTATTTTGTTCATTATTGTAACATAGAGTACCTCGCATTAACACTATGAACTGTGAAACATGTTCATGGTGATTTTCTTGGGTATGGGTACTTGTAAATTTGGAGTCACTTGGTTTGCTATGCCACATTTATCAACTCTACAGTTTTGAATTTCCACATCTTATTTCTAAGGCAATCCCTCTGGTGCACATATATTATTTTTTGCACATACATTGTTTTTTGCTCATATGTGGCTGAGCAAAAAGGTGTATGAATTCAGGTAGAACACTACTGTGCATTTTGCAAAGAAATGAACATATGTACAAACCAGGCTTGTGTGATGGGAAAACTTCAAAAGGCAGTTTTATTCCATCTGACTTTTGTCACACTGAATATAACTTTGTGCTAAATCATCTTTGATATGCCAAGTAAAATAAATGCAGCTCTGAGTTGATGATCATACAGAAATAAAATGATGATTCATAGTGGGAGTGGGATAAGCAAGGAAAATTTAAACATTGCCTGTTACCTTTTCAGGCCTTATGGCCAACTCTTCTAAAAAAAGAGTAATTGTTCAAAAGCCCAATCCTGGCAGATGGCAAATGGATCCTGCAGGGTGCAGAACACTTGCCTCACACTGGAATAATTAGTAGGTGGTGAGGATACTTAACCACTTGCATGAGGCACTTCACATATTGCAGATTAGGCCCCAAATGTTTCCTTAGCTGCTGGAGGTTGCCTTGGAAATACTACACTTGCTAAGTTAAAGTCTGAACATAGACTTGAGGTTAGTCAGTTATGCTTGTGGATTGGAATTATATAGTACCATTATCTTTCCCACGACCTCTTCAGTTTATTGTAGTTTCTTGTCAAATTAAAAAAAAAAAGCTCGAGATGAAGAGGAGCTTGGTAACTGACTTTATTTCTAAACAAACAATTGTTAGACAGCAATTTTCTTGTTCTTTACAGAGTTAATGACTTGTGAGGAACTGCATTCCATATTGCACTTGGTCCTTCAGGCTGGGAATATTATGAATGCGGTAAGTGACATCCCAAAGGGAGATGGCTTATGGACCATACTTCCTTGTTAGTATTGCAGTGCTCTGCTGTCATGCCTCAGCTTTTCATTTGCTCTTTTGCAAATTGTTTCTTTTTAGGGAGGTTATGCTGGCAATGCTGTTGGATTTAAACTGTCGTCACTGCTCAAGCTGGCAGACACGAAAGCAAACAAACCTGGGATGAGTCTGCTGCATTTTGTTGCTCTGGTATAGAACATTTATTTTGCTGATATAAGCAACTTCTACAAATATAGGTCCATTAATTGGTAGACAATGAAAGGGGCCATGTGCCTCCAAAAAAAGCAACTTTCTTACAGCTTTGTTCAAGTATTCACCTTTTGTCTCCTGCCACAAAATTCACCAAAAGTTACCTCTACCTGGTCATCCTATCCAGAACCCCATGGAAAGTTTTTATATCATTTAGAAACTTGCCTTCATCAAACTTATTCACTGTAAATTTTCTCTTCTTGTCCCAAATTCTTACACTGTGGAAGTGGCTTATTTTGATAAAAATTCTCTCAGTCTTCTGAGTGGCCTTCTTGACAGCTTTTCTTTCTCCCTTGATGACTGATGTGTGTTTTTTAAAGCTGTTGCAGACATTTTCAAGCTATTTTTCCTTCCTTTCAAACTTATTGATTTTAGAAGGGAGAGAATTTAAATCCATCTATATGACTTTGGTTATCTGTGTACAAACTGGCTTAACAGATTTCCAGCCAGCAAAAAACAGGGTATAAATTGATGTTTGTGCAGGAAGCATCGTATCTGCTCAAACGATGAGGTAAATTCTTCTTCCCCTGACATTCCTTATTAATACATCTGGCTTGTGTTCACTGGCAGAAGCAGTATTATTTTACACTGCAAAATGGAAGCTGTTGTTTAAAATATCCAGTTCTGATCCCTGCCTTTCTTTAAGAGGTGTCCTCCACTCAGTTGTGTTAAGATTGAATGGGAAGAAAAACAGTGCAGGAGAGAAACCTTTAAGTGCCCTCCCAGAAGCTTTAGAACTGCCAGACTTAGGGATTTTGCATGGTGGTGGAATGTTAATGGATTATGTGTTTTGGTTTTGTTATGTTTGTTTCAGGAAGCCCAAAAGAAAGATGCTGCTCTTCTCAACTTTTCAGAAAAAATTAGGAGTGTTCATGATGCTGCCAGGTGAGTTAAAAGAAAATTGAAAACTTATGGTTGGACAGGAATTGGAATTTTCTCATTTGTGAAGCAATGAGGCTTATTCAGGAAAGTCTTGGCACAAAAACAGATCTTTGCAAATATTTACTGTAGCTTTGAGGTCTTCATTTCCATTTACTAGCAGAAGTATGCCTGCAATGTGCCTTCAGGTATGAGGGTTTTTTGTTATGTGACCTCTGTAGATTTTTAGTAATTCTGTCTCTGTCAAATACATGTGCCTGTTCATTACTCTTAAGGGATTGAACTGAAAGAATGTTACTGTTTTTCCTTAAACCAATTTTCATTAGTCTCTGAGCAGGCTACAGTACTTTTCCAAATCTGGTACCAGGGACAGGTGCTGGCCCTGGCTTCACTTAGATGCTTTTTGAGGTTTCCTTTGCTGTCTTGGCTGGAAAATCTGAAGGGTTTGTGGCTCTGCATTTTTTCAGCTTAAAGTCTTAAGCTTCACAGTTTTAAACTGAACCTCATTCGTACCTCAATAATTGTACTTACTTTTGTGAGACAGTGTGATCTAAATCTAAATCCTGCAAGCTAGCAGTGCTGAAGCTCTGTTCTCAGTTTTGCTACTTCCTTACTCTTGGGCTTAGGGCAATCTATTTACATTCTTTTCCCAGCTGCAAAATGGATCCAGTTTCTTAGATCTGCTGGAGGGTTAAGTAATGTCTGCAAAGGACTGAGATCTTCTGAGGAAAGGAGTGGCCATGGAGTTAATCAGAAAATTTTTGAGGGACCACCTGTGTGGCTCTCTGCCATCCAACCCACACACCTTTCTGGCAGTTTGCCATGTGGCCTGCTGGGGAATGTAGCTTTCCTCAGCATCCAAGCCCCCTGGCAAACAGGAGAGGAACAGGCAGGATCCCAAATTTGATGATATTTATTTTCTAACCACTTGGTTCTTTGATCACATTTGTTAATGCTGAAAATCTTCTGTTGTAACTCATGGTGAAGTCTATTCAGGGAGTGCACTCTGTACATGAAAATGAAACAAAATTAAACATGTACCTCACCACTGGGCATGAGGAAGGTCCTTAAAGAGAACTGTCATGCACAAGTTGCTCATAAATCCTTCCAATTAGAGCATGTTAAAACAACTACCATTATGTTCTTTATTTTTTGTTGTCTTGCCTCCTTTACTTGAAGGCCATCCTCTTCCTCCTTCAAAGGCAGAAAAATGTAGCCTGTATTTTCTAGTGCTTTTCTTAGCTGCAAAACACAATGTTTTCCCAAAAGCAGGGAACTAAGCTTTGCAGATGAAGTACGCAGAGAAAAACCAGCACACATTATATTCATTTGTGTGTGTACTGACAAACTTATGCATGTGTCTCTGTCTGCTGCCATGTGCATTTCAATCAGGCTGCCACAAGTTCTTCAGCTTTAATGTTTGTCATGGTGCTGGCGAAACAGCCTTAGGAGGATCACGTGTACAGTTGTTAGTTCTTATCATTTGGCAAACTGCAATGCTTCAATTCCTAGGCAAAGCTTAGTTCTCTTATGAAGGAAATGTCAAAGATTTAGAAGCATTTACCCTCAAAGTGACTGGGAAATTTAGGTGGGAACTGTTGTGTGGAACGTGGGTCTCCCAGGAGAACGCTTAGATTACACCAGATCAGAGGTCTTTCCTGTGATCTTCAGTTTCTGAGTTCCCTTTTCACAGCAGCAGCTTCGCTGCTGGTATTTAGTAGAAGGATGAAATATTGTAACTGTGAGGTTGAGACTGTGTGGGTTGCATTGCTGTGACTGCCTAGGAGAGTGTAACATGCAATTTAATGATGCCAGATGCTACTGCCAAAATTGGTAGTCCTGGCTGACAGTCTCTTGTGGCCCCTTTTTGTGGTAGCTCCTGCACTCAAACAGTCATGTCGTCAGTTGGACCAAGCAAAGGATCAATCTGGAACAAACTGGCTTTTTCCTAGGTTAATTTTCAGTTCACAGATATGGCTGGCCATCTCAAAAATGAGTGCTAGGACAGGCACCAGGACAGAAAAGGAACACCTGGACAGAGGCAGGGCAGCATTAACCTTTCTAAGGTTAGGTGGGTAGGGTGGGTAGGACTGGCTGTAGTTAATCATGAAACCACACCCCATGGGAATCTTTTCAGATTGCAAATAAGAAGAAATGTGCTTATCTCTCTCCTAATTTTCAGTGTCTACTCTGGAAAAATTTCCTGAACAGGCAGGTCTTGTTTGATAGCCCGTTTGTGCCTTATGTAAAGCATCCACTTTTGCAGCATGTTGTAGCTAACCTGTGGGCCACTCCTTCTCCTTTGATAAACATTCTCTGTATATGCTATTTTTAGGTTATCCATTGATAGTGTAGAAGCAGAGCTCCACTCACTGTCTGTCAAGACAAGATCTGTTAAAGACAGCATCCGTCGAGACTCAAAACTCTTTCACCAGATGGAAAACTTTCTCCAGGTTTGTAGGATATCTGTGTTAATGTGTTATTGTCACCTGAATACAGCAGCATTCTTCAGCTGAATGTAATTTGTGTGGACCTGTCAATAAACAGAAGCACTGTTTTAATATGCCCAGCCTGTCAGTCGTACAAAGGTGTTCCAGCCTCATGCTGTTTGTCATGTAAGTGTTGGGAGGGCTGTGTTTTTACAGGGAGGGATATTGAGTGTACATTGCCCAAGGCTCGTTAGGCAAGCGTGTTTAGTGCGTGCGAAATTACTGATGAAGATCAGTAGTTAAAATACAAGACAATTTGGAGTGGTCTCTGGTTTTGTACTTTGCAGCTGCCCAAAATATAATATCTGCATGTTATGTTATTCTGGAGCACATCGGTTTTAGCTGAGCGTGTGCTGCACATATGAATCTTGATTGCTGGGTGACTGAAGAGATATTGTTAGAAGCTGGAAGGTTAAGAGACTCTTTTCTCTACCAATTTACCCTTAACACAGAGTCTCTTATTCAGAGCCATACCATTATATCTGTGTGGGTTCTCCTTTTTTTTACTTTATTAAGTACTGCAGTGACTTTATAGGCTGTATATAACTCCTACCTTGGAAGCAGAGTTCCTGGTATTTTCTGAGTATGTGGTGATGCCTCGAGAAATACATATTATACTTCAATTAAATGATTTTTTTCTGTTTCACACTACAGGTAATTATTAAAAGTAAGAAGGCAGGTGTTAATCTGGAACTTAACCCGCCCTTATTTTCAACTTGCAAATGTAGTTAATAGTCCCTGTAGTTTTTCAGGAGATGAAAAAGCTGATGAAGAAAGGGGCAGGTTAAGATTGAAATACCTGTCCTCATTCACTCTGAATTGTTGGCTTTTATCCATTGCACCCAGACTCTTTAATGTTATGTTTTAACATGTTTGGGATTTTTAAAATCTAATAGGCGGTTTTATGTAACACTACAACCTTGTTTAGGCCACATTCCAGAAGAAATGTTGGGAAAAAAAATTTACAGATGCATACCTTACATAAACATTTCCGGATTTTGTTTCTAAATTACAGGTGATAACCAAGCTGATCTAAAAGTCAGCTTGGATTATTTCACCCTTGTGAATAAATTCCTGAAATATGTGGGAGGAACTATTTTTTGATGTATGGTTTTATCAGTTGTCCAGTTTATCTTCAGTCCAGGTTTTATTGTGGGCTTTTTTTTCCCCCCTCTTTTTTTGTTTTTTTTTCCTTAAGACTAGCCAGTCATATCTGTTCCTATCCTGGTGGCATAATTTTCCAAGCAACTCCTGAAAGCAGGTTTGGATTAAGTGGTCACCAGGGCCTCCTGGTGCATTTTCCCACCCCAATGCTACATCATGAAAAATATTTAGGTGACTGTGAGTTAGAGAAGGGATTTGTCTGAAAAATTAACTTTTCTTCTCAGGTTACTTTGAGCTACAGGTGGTGTCAGGTGTGGGATTGTGCAGGAATAGAAATGGATAGCTGGTGATGCAGATAGAGGAGACAGGGACACCTGATCAAAGTGTTTTAAGCAGTTCTGCTGCTCAAAGTCTAATCACAGCCTTATTCTCTTCCTCCTGAATCTTCTTCCATTACACTACTCCTGTCTTGTCTGTATTGCTCTACACTTA
Source organism: Trochalopteron elliotii (assembly GCA_024734555.1). Taxonomy (NCBI): domain Eukaryota; kingdom Metazoa; phylum Chordata; class Aves; order Passeriformes; family Leiothrichidae; genus Trochalopteron; species Trochalopteron elliotii. The sequence goes on along the minus strand of JANPWX010000026.1, from coordinate 4,572,720 downwards.
TAATTCAAAGTGCTACTTTATGGGAACATTTTCTGGATGTCTTAAAATACATGTATTTTCAGTGGTTCCTTACCTTTCAAGCATGAAAACATTTTTTATTGTGGTCTAGGATTAGGATTCCTTACCTTAGGGAGGAATTGATTTTGTGATGTATATCCATGAATCAGTTCATGTGTGTTTTTGGAAGAGTGGGGAGGAGGAATTAATCCTTTAGGCTTGGTTGAGGGGGAAATGGGAAAATAAGGAATGAGGAGCTTTTAAGGAGCTCTCAAGAGGTCTGTTAGTGTTCTAGTACAGTCTTTGATTTTACTAATCTAAAAATTAAAGTTGTAAGCTTGTTCAAGGGCTTTTAAGCTTTTTCCTGGTTTCCATCCTAGTCACTAGAATGTACATTTTGACTGATCCATTTTTCCTGACCTTCTTTACTCAGTTTGCTGAAATGACATGTTTTCTTTTGTTAGTAAGAGTTCTCCTTCAAGATGTTAATTTCCTGGGCTCTGTAACAACTTCTAGGTTGTAACATGAATTTCATAAGTTTCTAATACATACATGACCCGTTGTGACTTTAATTTTTCTGTCTGGTTCATGTGTGTATGGTTTTTGCTACAGTTTGCTGTAAGGCATCTAAAGGAGCTTGAACACCAGAAACGAGAATTGCAAAAGGAGGGAAATGCTCTCATTGACTTTTTCTGTGAAGACAAAGAAACTATGAAGTTGGATGAATGTTTCCAGATATTTAGGGACTTCTGCACAAGATTCAACACAGCTGTTAAGGTAAGAGTGCTGAATGAGGTTCTCACATTTTGAAGTGGATATTGGTTCACGTGAATTAAGTTGTTTTTTCTGCTTAAGGGGCGTTTTGTATCTTGTATTTGATATATTTGCTCAAATGGCTACAGAAAACTGCACTCCTGTAAGCACTCCTTTCCAGAAGCCAGGTGGGAAATGGCCATGGTGGGCAGCCCTGCTGCTCTGCATCTTCTGGCGAGCGAGAGCGCTGGGATGATGTGTCAGGTTGTTCACTGGCCTGCTTGTAAGTGGGCACCTCCCTTCTCTTTCGGTGAGGAGGCTGGTGACTGCTAACCTGAGCTGTGAGACAGATTGCACAGACTTCCTGACTATGGCTCACTGTTCAGGCCTTGGCCTGGTAGTGTTGGGTTGTTGGAAAGGCAAAAGGAAAAGTGTGGCCATTCCTTGGAGGTACCTGCCTGAATCCACACTAGCTGGGGCTCTCCACTGCCTTCCTTTACATGGCTAGAGGCCCTTTACCAAGTAAACTAAGGACTGTGTATTCTACTTTGTCCTTTTAAAGGATTTTTGTGGGTGAAAATTTAAGAAGTGAAAGAGGCCTATGGCAGCAAGGTACCTTATCCCCAGTGTGAGCATTCATTTGCCGAGTACCCTTAATTGGTAAATAATTCAGGAATGTATTAAGATGCAGGAGCAGTATTGGCATTGGTTACAGTTTCGGTTCAGCATAGTCTGTTTTTTGTTACAGATATTTCTTATCTCTTAATAAATAGCATGAATTAGTGCCCTTTTGCAATCTGCATTTGGCAGCACTTTGGATAAAAGCTTTTGTTCAGAAAGAAGAGAACAGTCTCAATTTGGAGCAAGCTGACAGGATGTTCTGCTATTGTGCCTGTTGTACCATTAGTTTACCTAACCCTTACCACCCAAGACAACATGTAGTTACATTGCACAGATGTATAAAACCAAATGGTGATAGCTATTGCAGTCCATTTAGCAAGAGATGACTTCATCCAAATATGTTCAAATATTGGGGATTGAGCATTTCATTCATAGTCACATATTACAAGTGGTTGTTGGATAGCTATGACTTTTGAGGTCCTCTCTCTGCAGTAAGCAGCTAGACTCTAAAAAAAGACAAATTAGACTCTTGCTTGCAAATTTTGAGAAGATTTGCTTGCTAACTGTTGATTGACCGTTGTTCCTACAAAATTAGCAGAACAATTTAGAATAAAAATGTCAGTTCTGACAAAAGAATGTGATGTGTAGACAGCACATCCAACAGTCTAAAAAGATGGCTTGTACCACAATGGCCATGTGTACATATTTCAAATGCTTAAACATTTTTTACAGTTTTCTGACATGTCTAACTATGTGCCTAAAATAGATTTGCATCTGAGTAAAATCTCCTAAAACTCCTTTTGGGTGAGGTTCAAATATTCTTTTTCTAATGGTATTAATATCTGCAACTATTTTTAATCAATTCTCTTCACAGTGGTATATTTAAAGTTGAGCTTTAGCATTTGACAAGAATTCATTCTGTAATTCCATACCTGTGAAAGAAAGCTTCCTGCCAAGCATTTTTCCTGAAATGCAAGTTTTTTCTTTTTCCTTTCTTAGATTTCAGGTTTCTTAGGTCTCTAATGCATCCTATCTTTCAGAGCCCAGTGTAGTCTCAAATCCACTTTAAGAGGTGTAGATTAATCCATTCATCACAAAGCATTAGGCTTTTGTTTACTGAAAGCTTTTAGGTGACTTTTTCTAGTGGTGCAGCTCTTCTGTTGTCACAACAATGGGAAGATTAAACTACACAGCGCTTTAGACAAATAAAGGTGTGATTTTTTTAAACAGTGTGTCATTGATTAGACCAGATTTAACAACATGCTGGAAAATCATGTAATTTTTGAATCCTCTGTCAAGACTACCCTCTTCCTTCTTTCTTTTGCTACAGCTGTAATGGCTGCAACAAGCCAAGTTCTTAGTTTCAGAAAGTAACCCAGAAAGTTCAACCAAAGGTGCAGTTAGATTAAATCTGAAGCCTAGAGCTAACAGTTAAAATGCTGATATTCACAGTAAATCACTGCTAATTATTCTAGTAAAAAAGTGTTTACTGTGCTGTCTTTCAAATTCATACTACCTCTTCTATGTCTTACTGAACCAAAATCTCTCAGTTTAACTGCCAAAATCTCCATCCTACCCTGGGCAATCTCTGTACTACAGTTGCCAGTTTTTGAAACCAACAGTGATTATGAGATCCAAAATTGGAGCGAGACATTGACTGGTCCTTGAGTGGTGTCAATTGATGTCTAAGTATTGTGAGGCATTGTGTTAACTTTTCTATTTGCTTTCATATGCAATTAAGCAATGCCTTTTCACAAAATTTTCAATCTGTAATGTTAGAGGAAAGTATCACTGTCTAGAAATTGTACTTGCTGAGGAACAATTGCAGTTGTAGTAAGGTGGGTTGGAAAAACCATATTGGCTGTGTGCTGGTCAGACAAGTTAGTCTTAAAATATGAATGTGAAGATTAGGTAGAGGTTTACCTACCTGATAAGACTGCCACCTTTAAACTTAGTGAGAACTTGATGTTCTCCATCTTACCTCTGGAACTCTTTGGCTCAACCACCCTGTGGTGGGGCACTGGAACAGGCTCCCCAGGGAAGAGGTCATGGCATCAAGCCTGACAGAGTGCAGGAAGTGTTTGGACAATGCTCTCAGACTCATGGTGTGACTCTTGGGGATGGTCCTGTCCAGGGCAAGGAGTTGAATTCAGTGATCCCTGTGAGTCCCTTCCAACTTAGCATATTCTGTGATTCTAAGATGTGACATCTGCTTGGGTTTGATGGATCAATTTGTTGGTCTTTGCAAGGTCTAATGCATTTTTTTTGCGTACACTGACCAGATGGATGTGTCATCCCATTAGTCATGCAGGGAGCTGCTCTCCATAGGGTTAATGGTTGCAGGCTGTGGTTGCTGCAGTGATTTTTGTGTATGTATTGGAGGTTGGGAGTGGGTGACAGCAGTAGGAGCTAACTTCGATGGGAAGAAATAAAGAAAGAGAGGAAGGAGAATGTCTTGTTCTTATGCATAGGACACTGTCCTCTGAGACATGTATTTGTAATTTTCCTCCTTCAGGAGAACAGGGAACGAGAGATCCAGGAACTTCATAGTCTGCAAAGGCGAAAGGAGCTGGAGGAGAAGCGTCGATCCTGGGCAGCTGGAGAGCTTGGGAGCTTTGGGCGGAGCAGCAGTGAAAATGATGTAGAGATGTTGGCTAAAAACGGACTTGGAGAATTTCTTCCCTTCTTGCAGCAGAGGCCTCAAAGCCCTTTGTACAGAAACACAAATTCCAGACGCTCTCGACTTTCTTTGGGGGTGACTGCAGACAGGGAGTTGCAGAGTTTCCTGGAAATCTCAAAAGATGAGGATCCAAACAAGTTTAACAGCCTTCCCCGCGCAAACACCCGACAAGCAAGACCAAACGCAGCCTGGATGGAATCCAAAGAAACAAGAGATCTCAATTTAAATACCCTGCACTTACACCAACAGTCTGAAGTGAAAGTGAAAAGTGGTGGCCCCGTGCAGGTGTCTCCAGCTCAGCCCAGTCACCTCAGCGGCTCAGCTGGTCCTGGTGCCCATTACTCACAGAGGAGCACTGACTACAACTTGCACACTTCCAACGTGTCCTGTGAGGAGTCCACAGATATAAATGCTCTGGCCCTTGCAGTTGACGAGCGTGAACTTGTTAAAGGGCTACGTAAGTTTGATATTCAAGGAGCAAGGCCTGCAGAAGATGCACCTTTATATTTAGAGGATGCTGGTGGGACAGACCTGGAGACTCTAGATGATCTAAGCTTTCATTCCCTGAGCACTGCTGACGATGAGCTGCCTCCAGTGTGCCGAAGTTCCAGAGAGGCCCATGACCATCAATCCAAGGCAGTGGGTTGCAAGAATGAAGCTTTAGAGCCCAACAACAGCAGCCCTATGTCTATGGATACAAGTGTTTCAGGAAGTAGGGAAGATGGGCCAGTGTGCTACACGTCAGACACCACGACTGATTGTTCTTTGACATTGGACTCTGAAGAGGGAAATGATTTTAAAGCAGCAGGCAATGAAATAAGAAGTGAGGCTGGCAAAGCATGCTCTTCTGGCAATGATGCTCAGAATAAGGCTAGATCTTTCTTCTCTAACCTGAATTCCACCTCTGACAAGGACCTGTCTCTTCACACTTCTGCCAATGATAAGGATGATGCCGACAGCAAGCACGCTCTTCCTAAAGAAAAACCCATAAAAAATAAAGATCTAGTAGGACCAAAGACAAATGCTCTAAAAGATCGATCTCCAAGCTCCACAAAATCCAGTGGCACTCGCCCTAGCCACACAGCTCCTTCCAGACCTGTCAGAACTTTGAATGCCTCTGAGAATGAGAGTATGAGGAAAGTGGTGCCTATTTCTCGGTCAAACAGGGCACCCAGCAGCGTGAAAAAGCCAGAAGCCAAGCCAGCCCTCCGTGAAAGCAGTGCAGTGGAAAGTCGGCTGTCCCATCGCAGCTCTGTCCGAGGCACAACAGACACACTGCCAAGAAGTCCCTACAGGCACAGCATGTCAGTAGAAGAGCCAAAGTTACGAAGGGGCACTGTCACCTCAAGCAGTGCTCATTTCGAGAGGGACAAAGGAGCTGCTAGGAAGCCAATCTCTAAACCCATTAGGAATAATGTCAAATCAAAGACAGATGAAACAAAGATGTGTCGCTCCAGTGTAAAACCCCAGACCCCTGCAGATGACACCAAGGTTGCCACGGTCAGTATTCCCAAAGCACCACCTGCTGTCCCAAACTTTGCAAGGAATACAGTGGCCTCTTCTTCAAAGCGTGCAAAAGTGGATCTATCCAGCTCATCCAGACCTCCGCCCATCACAAGGTCTGTGTCCCAGAGGCTGCCTAAAGTGAAGCCAGCAGCGACCTCTGATGATCCAAATCCAAAGGAGAACAGCGTGAGTACCTTAAAGAGAGCAAATAGTGCCAGAGTGGTTGGAAGAAGCATCCTGCAGGGAGAAGCTGCCAGCACAAAAGCAGAGCCTGCACCAAAGGAACAGGGAACAGTGGAAAGGGCATCTCTTAAACTGAAGGATGCAAACCGAACAACAATTGGTAAAATACTGAAGCCATTATTAAAATAAGGGAGAGAGGGGTTTTTTAACCTTGGAATGTGAACACTTGTCCAAGCACTGGATGTCTGTGTAGTGAAATTCCTTAAAACAGTAACCTTGCCAATGCATGGCATCATGTGCTTATTGAAGTACGGCACACTGTTGGAAAAGGGCAAGTAGCTGGGTTCTGGTCTAAATCCTTTTTTATTAATTTGAATGTATTTAAAGCTACTGTGATGAAATGTGAGCAGAACAGCAAATCTTCACATTTGTGATAAAAAAAGTTACCAAAAGCCAAAAAGTTTTAAGAAGTTTTGCCTATGAGATGAAACACTTTGTGACAGAAAACATGGATTAAGGCCAGTTTTTTTTGTGTACATAAGATTCTTCCTAGGACTCAAGCCTTTGTGCTTCTTGGTTTCTTATCTGATGTCAAAATGAATCCTGTGGAACAGTACTGAAATGAACTTAGGTGATTGTGCTTTCCATTGGTTTCAATTCCTTGGATTAGGGAGCTCTTTTTGCCTGTTGCAAAGTCCATTGCTGGCAATTGGACAGACTGGGAACTGCTGGCCAAAAAATTGTAAAACAAGACGTTTGCTTTTTGTAGCTGTCTTTAACCTCCCTGAAGAATTTATAGCATGTTTTATGAATGTGTATGTGTGTCTGGGGAAGGCTTTCTGCTGGGCAGGAGGCTTGTTCTCCAAGAATGTGGCAGCATTGTCTTGCATGCACAAGTGGATATGGCTGGTGCTGCATTGGATAGCACAGCTGGAGGCTGTGCCTGTTGGAAGGGCTATTGGCATGACGACTACTCCTGACTTGTTTTGATCACAAGCAAACTTGCCAGCTTTTGGTCATACAGAAGTGCCATATATTTATGATACATATCAGGATGTTTGCAGTTCAGCTCTTGAAGGCTGCCATGTAGTGCCGAGCACTTTCTTACCATTCCATGTTTCCACTGGTTTGTACACTACCAACTACTTGAATGTTGCAATGGCTCTGATTGAGCCATTAGTTTCCCTGCCTCCTCCTCCTCCACTCCTTCTCCTCGTCAACAAGAATATTTAGCATGAAACACAGAGCTTACGCATGACAATGTTTTTGTAGAGTTTTTTGGTTGCTTCAAATGTGGTTTTTAATGTTTAAAGACTCTAAAGGAATTAAAGCTAGCATTTGATAAGCTTTTTGCAAAGTAAAAACACCCCTTTTTTCCTGGAGATACAAATTTTAACCTCTGTCAGACTAAGATACAGAGAATGAGGGAAAACTCATTCAGCATGCTATGCATCTTCCCAAGAGAAATGTATTTAGGTGAGGGAAGTGCTGTTCTCCTAAGCATTTTATTTAAAGAATTGCCTTTTATTCACTTATGAATGAAGCCTCATTTAAGAATAAAATAAAAAACGAAAGGGAAATCTCTTAGGACAAGTGGCATTGACATACTAGTGCTAGATCTATTTGTCTGCTCTATCCCTCTGTGCTGGGAGAGCATAATTCAGTGAGAATGAGCTCACATGCTTCTCACGGGCTGGTATCAGGGACAGCTAACTTTGAGGTTTGAATCTGGCAAGGGGCCTTTAGCTCCTCCCACATACCAGCCAATCTTGATGCAGACATCTTACCCAAACACCATAAAGTATTGCACAGGGCCTCTTGTTTGAGTCTGTCCCACAGGGAGAATTTATAGAGCCCGCTTTTCTGCAAGGGCAAATATTTTGCTTTTTGGATAAGCTTTTTGGATACTGCCTCCACTGTGGGTTGAATACAAAAGCATCTCCCTTCTTACTTGTATCTATGTAGATGTATGCACATCTGCAAGAGCAGATGATTTTTTTCCTTTTTTTTTAAAGAAACCAACAAATTTTATTGGTAGCAAGCTTGAAAAATAATTTAAATGTGTTTGGAACATGTAAATAAATTTCTATGAATATGCATAAAAGAAAACTGACTGTATTTAATGGAACATTTATACGTTTCGGAGTAACTTAGTAGTTTAATAAAGTTCCCATTTACTGGGTATGAGGTTTGTACTTTCTCCTTCCTGTTACACTCTTGGCTTTGGTCCCGGAGATCTCAAGCAACTGAGTCTGGGTGGATGACTGTGGGAAGGACTCTACAGCAGAAATCGTGGTGTTTGAAATGCTGGGTTTGTTGTTATATTGAGACATGCAGTTCAATTTCTAAACATTTCTGGGCTGGGACTTTCTGCACAAGTTTGGGTATAACATGGAAGGCATTAGATGGTAGATGCAGCACTTTGTGTACACACTGTATGTTGTGGCCAAGACAAATGTTCATGGCACTAACAAGTCTGGATCTGTCACTATCTTCATGCCTTTGAGCTTAGCACACTTTATTGAGAAATTCTGGTCTACAACTCCCAGGACTGTGGAAATACAGAACAGTCTGTTTTGCAGGAGCAGGTGGTGACTTTTGCACTGCAATTGTTAATTTTTCAGTTTTGTCCCATTCTCCCAATATTTTTCCTTCTTTATTGCATACCAAAGAACATCTATTCCGCAGGAAAAAATATGAAATCCAGCCAGCCTCCTTGTCCTCAGGGAACACTTCCTTCTCTCTGCTATGGAAATGATTTCTGGACTGGAATTGCTGCTTTTTGCAAACTTGTTTAGGCCCTGACTTTTCTAGTTTGGTGAGTGTCTCTCCCCATTTGGAGTGGCAAGCACCTGCTGTCTGCCAGTGCTGAGTGACAGCTGCTGGTGGAATCTACGTGGGAAAGCCCTCAACCATCGAAAGGTGTGTCTCAAAAGTTTGCTTTTTTAAACTTCATTTTTATGTCAAAAGGGTTTATAATTACCAATTCATTATTTAAACTACCAGGTGTCAGAGACAGCGATGCCCTGTAGGTTGAATTTCCCATGTCATACAATTTTCCCGAAGGTTAGCAGGGCACGGCACTCGCCTGGTTGCAGTTGGCTTTCAAGAAAGAGCTGAGAGCTTGTCTCCTGCATTGTTCTGCTGGCTGATGCTCCTGACCAGGGTGTATCAATCTCTGGTCTTTACTGAGGTGGCAGTGAAGTGGGGGAGCCCACAGGACCATGAGGGGAATTTGGAGCTGTGGAGCTGGTGAAGATTGAGAGATAGAGGGAAGCTGTGGGAGTAAGAGGTGCTGATTCATACTTGGAGGAATTTAATATTCACATCTCATGTGGGAACTGCATACAAATGAGGGGCTCAGTGGATCCCTCATTACAACAGCTCATTAAATTATCAAGAAAGACAGAAAGGGTTCCCATCACACCTCCCACAGTGTACAAGCCTGGACTATGTCATTCAAAATAACCCATCAGTATCTTCCTAATCTTAGGGTCCATCTGTGCGGACGGAGGCAGACAGCCACACGCTGGCTCCTGCCTAACCCTTCCCGAGCCAGCTCCGTGCCGGGGGTGTTCCCTGGCCACTGACCCCGAGCTCCCAGCCCGGGGCAGTCCCTGCACATCCTCCCGGGCTCGGTGTCTCCGGCTGGGCTGCGCTGCCAGCACTGCCCGGAGCCCCGGCTGGTCGCCCCCGGCAAGGCCTGCCCGCGGCTGCGTGTGAGAACGTAATCCCTGTGAGAGAGGCCCAGCTAAACACTGCTCCTTTCAGATTTGGCTGCACAATGTTTTCCATTAACTTGATACATGCTGTTTACATCCTCCTGCCGCCAGTGCCAGAGATAACTGCCTTGGGAACAGCTCCCTACAGGTATTGTTAACAGCTGCTGGAAACAAAGCAGTTTGTTTTAGACACGTCACTATCTAAATAGCCAAAAATATGTTACTTTATTACTTGTAAGCTGATATTAAAAAATCTGTCATGTTCTCCTGGTTGAAAGATGCTTTCTGGAAATCTTGTATATTGTTAAAACTGGCAGCTGAGTAAGTATCTGTGCAAGTTTAAAAGAAAGTGACACTGAGGCGAAGGACATGTGAAGATACTTGCTGTAAGGTGTGTTATTGGCACCACCAGCATCAAATACTTCCACTCAGAGAAAATTGTTTCAAGCCAGTGGTTGTTCCTTGCCATATAAGTGGTTTCCATGCCTTTTCAGCCTGAAGGCTGAGGTTGCAGGATAGGCACTGATTGCCTCAGCTGGCAACTTGCTCTGATTAAAAAAAAAGAAAACAAAATTCCTCCATCTGCAGCTGCTGATGTCCTAACTTTCAGCATTGAAGCACTGGAGATATGAGCAGGTTGACTTTAGTGGTGGTGTTTAGGGTGAGGTTGGCAGTGGCTGAAAAAATGCTCAGCAAGGGTGGCCTTGTGTGATGGAGGGGAGAGAGTTTCATGAGATTCTATGACTGTTCACACCATCTGAAGCAGACAGACTCCCTTTGAACAGAGATGTGCCTCTTCTGCTTTTGATCAGGTCTGAACAATAGCTCCTTGTTTGTCCTATTCCATCCTTACTTGTTGGGAAGAGGAGGGGAAAAAAAGCAAGAGACTTTGATGCTTCCTCATGGGTTAAGTGGAGCAAAGATATAAACTCTACCTACTTTGGTTTTTGTCTTTTTTAAACAATGAGACTTTGACTCACAAATAGAGCTGTGAGCTTCAAATAACTCTCTGTGCACAGAGGCAGCAGATATTTTCAGTGGCTGCAGTGATCCAGCAGCAAATTAACATAAAAGCAAGAACTCTGTTTAGCTCCAGAGTACATCCCAGTGATTGTTTCCTCTTCTCTGAAAACAAACCCTAGCAACTGAACTCAGACAATGTTCATTTGGGCACCCAAGAGGAGCTGGCTAGAAAATATTTGATTCCACTTCTAAATAATTGTTCACAATTCATTTTATTTCCCTTTATTCTTCCATTTCTTTGTCATTAGAAGCAAAAAGGTGACCTTCAAGAAAGAGCAGTAAAATGGGGCTGAGGGATACCAAGCTACTCTCACCTTCACTTCCCTGGTGCTTGCTCCTCATGGTCCTTTTCTGTAGGTTTGGGGAAACAGATTAATTGACTCTCTAGATGCACTTTTGGTAGTTTCTTCAAAAGAGTAAGATTTTACATCTTTCAGGTGGGCTAGCACAAGTTATGGGAAGGAACTAAATATATATCTAGGGCGGATATGTGCTCAGTTGGTGTTAGGAATTACTGAAGCCCAATAACTAGTGTGCTTCATAGGGAAAAGCGTGTAAGGAAGGAAGTGACAACAACAAATAGGCACAAGTGGAGATAAGTGTTCAGAACCCTTGCAGGTCGCTTTCTGTCTGCTGTTTCTGGCAACTCTAGGTTTAAACCACAGTCTCCTGGAGAAACCAGGACTCCCCTGTGCCTGACTCCACTGAATCACTGCAGAAAGCAATTGCCTGGAAACTGCTGGAGTTGCTTGAGTTCTGGGGCTGAAAATAGGACACGTTGCTAACTTCATGTTTTGGTTTCTGCTGTTTCTCACGCAGCATTTTAAACTGATTCAGACGTATTCCCTATGCAAATCTTTAATCCCTGTTGTTAGGGAGAAAAATGGGTGTAAATGTGGTTTTGATTTTTTTTCCCCACCCTTTTACAGCTGTATTTGCCCCTATATGTCCCATGACTACTTCCTCCCACTTCTGTCTCCTCTGTTATAATCTTCCATCTTCCTCTTAAATTTTGCATCATCTGTTAATAACTCATCCCTCTCTTAATCTTATTTTCACGTGGCAGGCTTTCTGTACTCTTCCATTTGCTTTATCCTGCTGTCTCTCTGTTTCTTGATTCCAGTGGCTGTTTTGCTCCATCACTTTCTTCTTTCTGCCAGTGAGTCCTTCTCCAAGTCTGTCTGCAAAATCTGCAAACTGAGACTTTTTGCTGTCAGATTCCAGTAAGGTGTGGGAATAGAGGAACAAAATTAACTCAGACTTTTAAGGCTTGCATGTCTGTATTTTGCAGCTCTGCCTTGTTACTGCAAGCGAGTCGCTGGGGGAAGCTCTTACTGAGAAGTGCATCTTTGCGTCTTTTCTATGTGAATGTCACTCACCCCCTGCACTGAGCAGCTTATGAGGGAGCTGAGAATCTGAGCACATGTGGTGATTCTGCAGAGGTGGATGAGGAAAGTCTGTTCAAATAAAGGTGTGACTAATTTAGCTTTGCGGTGTCTAAAAAGCCCTAATGAAAGACTGTCGACGACAGCTTCAAAAGCCATTTGGTGAAGTGATTTCTAACCCCACCCATAGTCTTGGTACTGAGAGCAAATACATTTGTCCTGCCAGTTTGGAACTGCTTCCCTGTGCACCAGAGCAAAATAATTGTATTACTGTTCCTTACATTTGCACGTAGCTTTTCATGTATGGAAAAGCTTAGTATGGACTAAGGCTTCAGGATATTTTGGGTTTCTCTGATAGGGTCAGGACAGCAACCTTTTTATAAGAGCACATGAAAGCTCTTGAAGAATGTATACTCAATTTTCTTTCTGCTGAAAGTAACTAATCACTATGTGAAAGGGAGAGCACTTGGAACACATGCATAGTATATTTATACCGTAAGCGCTGCTTATTGCTGCAAGTACTTGGTGCTCACATGTGTTTTTTCTAAAAAGAACAGAATCCTGTTTAAGACACTCTTTCCTCCCAGGAGGTTACAGCCTAAGCTATTGAGTAATTGAGCTGAGAAGGCATCTGCAGAGATCGCCCAGCCCAGCCTCCTGCTCCAAGAAGAGCTAACTTTACATAGGTCACTTTGCTGAGGGCCATAGGGTGTTGTTCTTAGCAAAAAGTAGTCATAAGAGGGAGGAGTATGATTTTGCTACTGAAATAAGGATTCCAAAGATGGGAAAACCCTAAGGAAAATGCTAGTCTTCTGTAGGCTATGGCTTGAAAGCTGGGAATATATTGCAATTTTTAATGGTAGCCTGTCTGAGGTGTCTGATGGTGATGTGAAGTCAGTAAAGCAAGTAAAGACAGGAGCTTGGCAAGAAACGTGAGAGAAAACTCAAAAGCAGCAGGCAACCTACTGAATGCAAGAATTGAAGAAGTTTGTAGCTTAAGGGACACCAGAGGGAAAAAAAGAACACTGAAAATTGCAAAGACTTGTGGAACCAGTGGACTTTTGCAGTTTGGATAAAGAGAGAGGAGGAGAGGTGAGAGATGCTCACTAGCCAGGCTGAGGATTGGCCCAGCACTGTTAACCTGAGCACAGATGAATGTGGACAGATGCTGGCAGTGCCAAAATCAATCTGTGGGGATTGAAGAATGACCCTTGTGTGCTCAACAGCCCAACCTTTCCTGGCAGAGGTTTGCTTACCCTCTTCTTAAAGGAACTAAGGACCAAATGGAATAGTGTTACAGTAAGTGTTCCCAATGACTAACTTGTATCCTGCAGGACGGGATGCCTCTTTATGTTGGTTGCTTCTGTTAAGCAGCAAGTCTCCTGACAAACATGATACTTCTGATGCTTGTTTTTTCTTGCAGTGTGGCTTTATGAATGAAACCAGCACCCTCACACTTATAGCAGAGCTGCTGTGGTCATCCCAAGTAGTACAAATACTCGTATGGAGTGTGCAAAACAGCAGCTAACCAGGAAGCCTAGAAATCTAGGAAATATTTTTACATTACTGCAGAGTACTGCCTGAGCTACTGTAAGAGATTTGATGCAATCTGTTGCCAGAGGCTTGAAACTCAACTGGATGGAGCATGGGCTGGAGCATCTAGCAGCTCCTGATGGTGCTTTTAGTGGCGTCTGCAAAATATGAGACTGGTCCATACCCCAGTAGAGATGGTCCCAGACCAGAATTCATGCTCTGAAGGACCTCATATTGAGTAAGGCAGCAAAGGAGATGACAGTAGGTAGAATATGAATTGCACAAGCCAAATCTTAACCCCTGCCCTCTCTGTGTGTACCTTGCAGTAGGAATGTAACCAATTTTCACTGACTACTTGGATCTACTAAACAACATAATCACCAAATCAGACCCTGCAAGACAATTTACAGATGAGCTGCCAACTGAAGATATGGCACAGAGGCTGTGGGTGGGGTGTTGGCAAGGGGAGCTCTTTAAACAATTGTGAGGGATCTTGCTGAAATCTTGTTCTGTTCCTCATCTGTACAACAAGCAGAGGAGGAAGGCCACTGGGCACAGCCCTGTGGCCGTGGGGTCCCAGAGGTTGTGGTGTCCCCAAGCCTGCACAAAGACAGTGTCTGAAATAATGTGAAACATGGCATAAGCAACCCGTGGGAGAAGGGCATATGGAAATACAGCAGGAGATGCTTTGTAATTACAGAAGCAACCAAGAGGATTGAAAAAAGACCATAAAGCAGAGATTCGCAAGAATGTGTAGCTTGAAAATTCAGCATGAATTGGCAGTGGGGTCCATGACTAATCACAGAAGTCCATTGTATGATTGAGTTTAAACTCTTGTTTAATGAAAGTATTTCTCTGAATAAGTCTCATTTAAAGTACAGTAAATGTCTCTGAATAAAATGTCCAGCCTTAATAGACAACATTTTAAATGACAGAAAAATCACCCCAACCTTTGGTAAATAGTTTGAACACATAATCACGCTCTCTGTTTAAAACTGTGATAGGATTTCTAGCACAAATTAATCGGGGTGGAGTGTCTAATTGCTGGTAACTGGATCTGTTACAATGTTGTGTGCCAAACTGGCAAACTCTTATTATCATATTTCTTCTTGATTAAGCCTTTGCAGGAAAGGAATTGTGATTTCTCCCACTGAAGGTCCACAGCGGTTCTGGGACCAGCCCGTCCTCCAGAGACAGTGTGGGGTGTGGAAACACTTGGGAGATGGAGTCCCAATGTGCTCCTGCTGCCAGGCTGCGGTGGGGGAACCTTGTTCTCAGCAGGTTGTCGTGGCTTTTGGCATTGGGGGCACTGTTGCTGCTCACAGGCATTGGCTCTTGGCCTCAGGCTGGTCCCCCCTCAGCTCCGTGCAGTCAGAGGCTGCCGTGGGATAGTGGCTCTGGCTGGCAGGGTGCTGCCTGCCTGCTGACCTCGGGGAGACCCACAGAAACAATTTAGAAACCTGCTCAGCAGAGTTAAGTTTGACAGCAAAGTTAAGTGGAAGCTCTGGCAGGTTGGATCTGTGTTTCTTGCAGTGGTTTCCCAAAACCACTCTAGGTAACCCAAGTTCAGTCTCTGTTGCATTAAAAATGTGCCTAACAAAAGGGACTTGTTTCAGAAATACACAGTAATTATGTCTAAAAGGTTATTTAACCAGGTATCCACTATCTGGCCAGTTAGAATCCTCATGCTTCTGGAAATCACCAGGGCTGTTTTTGGCCAGACCTGTTGTACTTGTTGTTCCTTTCTCCCTGGTGGGGAAAATGTGGATGCTGATAAACCCTATGACTCTCCCTTCTGTTGCCTTCTGCAGCTGGCCTGCAGCTCTTTGGCCTGATCCTCCTGTCCCTGAGCAAGGAATATGTATTTTTCAGTAAAAATCTCTCTCTTCCCCTTGGAACAGTGTTGAGCATTCCGTAATTGAGGAGACAGTGGTAAAATCTAATGACTCATTTACTGAAATCATTTTAAAAGGGAACTTTGACTCTGTCCCCTCTTCTCCTGGGTTTCCTTCCCTCCTTTCCTTCCATGAAAGCTGATGAGAAACCTTGAGCTATCCTAACAGGTTAAATAGCAATTATGCCACTTGCTTCTCAACTGACCATTTTGTGACTGTTGACGATTTTCTCTATTTTAAGGGTGCATTCAAGAAGAGAGGACTCTTTTTTCCCCTTTCTTTTCCTTTTCCCTCCGTCTTTTTTACTTTTTTTTTTTTTTTTTTTTTTTTTTGAGCAGACCTGAGCTGTGCTGCTCCCTGATCGCTCCTGTTCCCTGTGCTATGGAAATGAAACGTCACCCAGTTGAGCACAACACGTTTGCTGCAGTGCCTCAAGGTGACTATAAAACAGGTGGCCTCATCTCGGGTCGTTCTCCTTTATTGATGTTATTGCAGAGTCCCGTGCTATGGCAACCAAAGGAGCTGCACCCTCGGGAGCCGGAGTGGGGCGGAGGAACGAAGGAATCGGCAGAGCTGTTCGGGACCAGCCCTGCTGCAGCCGGCGCTCTGCCAGCGCGGGTGTTTATCCAGCGCTGCCGTGAGTCACGGGTGCCATGCTCCACCAAAGCCACCTCCAGCAGCCTCCCCATGAATCACTGCAGCCTGAGAGGGCTTGCAACGATTCCTGGGCCACCAGAAGGATGATCTCATTGCCTGCTGAGTGGAATAAGGATAAAGTCACGTGGAACTCTGCTCCCAGAGCCAGGAACATGGCATCCCAGCAAAGAGCTTTCAGGTGACCTAATCGGCCATGTGATTCAGCGTTACAGGACCAAACAGGGCAAAGATCCTTCTTGCAGGGAAGGAAGGAAGGTACTGCAATACACAAAGAATTAATTTGAGGTGACTTTCATAACAAAACTTGTAAGGCAAGAAGGAATGATATGGCACAGAGTCTACAAAGGACTTAGCCTTAAGCAATTCCCTTTGCATTGACTGTTTTTGTCTCCCTTTTTGATTCCCCAAGTGGTATTGCCTATTCCAAGTGATCACAACGTGAAGTCTGATGATGTAATCTTTGCACACTGTGTCCAGCCCATGGAGATGAGTTACTGCAATACCGGTTCAAACTCACTTGCCAAACCCAGCTGAAGGATTTACTTGAGTTTTTCTCTGGCTGAAATAAAATGCTTTTGCCTCTTCTGAAAATTGATTTGTGGCAGATTTCCATTTCAATTGGATTTGTTGTTATTTCCAAGAAATTGCTGATTTCTGAGCAGGAATCAAGTGGTCTTTTCTGATTTCAAATATGAAAATAATAACCCTTTGCTCCTTCTTGTAGGACGAATCTTTAAATGTTACGAAAAGTGCTAGTTATTTTAAATGCATGGACTTCTAAAATCAAAACCAATGCAGAAAATTGGTAAAATTTAAAAAATCATCTTGATACTGTAAAAGGCTGGTAATTTTACAAGAATTTGAAATCAACTCTTTCTTTTGGTTAAGAAAGGTTGGGGGGTGGATTTGATGAAGTTGGAATTTGCATCTATGACAATGAGGAAGCTCAAACCAGCTTCTTGCCTCTATTGCTGTCATCTGGAGTTCAGATCTCAGGAGAAAGTGGAGGAAATTTATTCCCAGAGATCCCTGGGGTTTCAAGGTGCTACATCTGCTGGCTCCAAAGCATGTGTGGGATAGCCAGAGGGCTGCAGCAAGGAGCAGTCAGCAGGGCTCAACTCCTGCAAATATTTGCTCCTTCAACTGTGAGTGTTGGCCATCATCCCTCTTCCTGGGCAAGGCATCCCACATGTTGGTGTTAATTGTATAGTGCTGACAATCCCCAAAGTAATATTTTGGCAGCTGCTTTCCATTCCTTGATTCTGTTAGGTGTATGTTGGTGGCTAACCATATGTAACAGCATGGCTTAGATAATGAAATCATTGGGGTAAGCACTGATAGGACTCAAGAAAATGATCCTAGAAGGGACTCCCTTGCTGTCGACCATCAAACAGCACCACCCAGCTCACATCCATTAATTTTCCCTTCCCCAGGCCTGATGTTGTCTTGTGTCATGGAAAAGCCTTGTGAAAATCTCAACTGAGGATAAATGTGGTGGTTCTCAGCAGCAGGTTGGGCCGATGCTATCAAGCACCACAGCTGAAATACTTGTGCAAATTTGCCTGCTATGTTTTCCTCTTTTGTTCAGCTTCTGGTTTCAACATTTGTCAACCTCATGGCAGCCTGATTGCTTAGTTGGTGAAAGGGATGAGCTGCTATATTATAGCAAAGGAGCCTGTGGGATGCACTGCATGATCTGGGAAGCTCTCTGGTGATTTTGTAGGTAAGATAGAAGCTATTAGGTAAAAGGCTCTTTACCTTTTCCAGCAGAGCTACTTTGCTGGCAAAAGGTGCATCTGAGCATGGCTCAAGCCAGAGCTGGAGCACCAAGGGCACGATTTTCACGGCCTCTGTGAATACCAGCTCTGTTCTGGCTTGCAGGGTTTTAAGGAAGTGAGCTGCAGTTGTGATGACATCAGGGAGCTAACATCAAATTCAGACTTGGTGAACTCTGAACGTGCCTGCCCCATGGAGGTGAATCTGGAGCCTTTTGAAAGGACTTTCCTCAGCTGTTGTGCTCGCTCTTTTGAGTCATAACCGCAGTGTGCGTGGTGCTGCCCAAGTGCAGCAAATGACACAGGGCTCACACTTTGGGAGAGGTGTCTCAACAGCTTTCCCTGCAGCATGCTGGGTAATCTTGAAAATGCTGATATTTTCTTTAAAAAGTCAGAGTGTGTGTGCATCAGAAAGGGGTGTGGGGTAGTTGCTGCTTTCCACACCTCACTCTTATGGGGTTGGAACAGCGACACTGGCAGCTGGTTCCTCAAGGAAAAAGCATTTTCAAAGAGCAGGTTCCCTGCTCTCTGAAAGCTTTAGAGATGAGAAGGTGAGCAAAGGAGATAAAATCTTTGAATTGTGGCTATAAATGGAAGGAGGGGGGGACGGTTGAGATGTTCTCCACTGAAGTGGCTGAAAAGCCCAAGTGTTTGGAAATGTTCTGAGCACAGAGGAAACAAATTGTTTATAATCCTGCAGCCCTCTCAGGCCTGCTTTATGCACAAATATGGCCAAAACTTATTTTTGAAGACCTACACAGGGCTGGGGAAAGACAATGAACAAGATCTCTTGGTCAGTTGCCTGGCTTGCTGGAGGGGAAAAGGAGCCCCAGAGCCTCCTTCCAGGGAGCAGATCCTTTGGGGAGGGGATGCTCCAGGATGACTGTAGGCAGACAGAGATGAAGCACACTTTGTATACCCCTGATATTTAGCAGTGACCAAGCCCACAGTCCTGCCAGGTGTAGGAGGGAGTGTAGTTCCCACCTCTGCCTTCCACCCTCCCCACAGAGGAGCACATGGGGGGAGGACTTGGACCTCCAGGAAACTTATTCCCCATGTCCCCAAATCAGTGCTCATGCTCAGCTCTGCAAGCCAGATGCAGACACCTTGTTTTCATGGATGAGAAAGCTCAGTGTGCCCCAATATTTTTTTTTCTCCCCTGTCTTTTATCAGTTTTTTATCATATATCAATGATATCAAATATCATAGGATTATTATGCTTGTGTTCCTCTTGGCCCGGTCCCAGAGGTGCCTTGTATCTGCTAGGAATAGTCAACAGCCACAGCTGAGCTGTCTTATTTCGGGATGGCCAGCTGGGGCTGTGTGAATGGCACACCCCAGAGTTAACTGTGTGAGTGACTGCAAGACTCCTCACTGCTGGATGATGTCTTAATCACTTGAGACTGCAGCATAGGCCAGCGTGTGAACTGAGGGCTTCCTTTTGGGATGCGCCTGGGTCTAACTAGTGAAATGTGCCATGAGGCATCCAAAATACGAGGCAGAGGTCTACACAAACTATTTTGTCTACAGGCACTTCAGATGAAGGAAATGTGTGTGAATATGGTGTCTAATAGAAAATATACTCAAGACTCCCTCCTTTCTTTAGACTGTTTTAAATCACAGACCTTTGTGCTGCTTTTCTGCTAGTTCTTGGTATTCTGGAGCTTTTGAGAAGTAGAATCCTGATGCTTCTTAGTGAAGAATCTGGCTCTACTGTCACATGTAGGAAACAAAGCTTTCTATTTAATTTTTTTTAAGACAGAAATAAGGAGGAACGTGGTGGGAAGAGCATAGGGGATGAGATGAGTGAGACAAGCGGAGCCAAAGGCATCAGCAGATAGTGACCACGAGGTACAAAATGTCACCAGGTAGGAGCAGGTGCCCAGTGTGATTCCTTGAAGAAGAAGCTGCTCCAGGAGCAGTCAGGTTGAGGCATGCACCGTGTAAGTGGTGAGTTGTTCATCATTACTCAGGGGAGCAAGACAAATGAGAAATCAATTGAACATCAAACCATTGTTTCTGATTGCCTATGTTGAAAATAAATGATTCATTGAGTGTTTTAATTGATTCATATACGTGGCTAGGAGCTCCAGTCTTGATTTACAGATCTCTTCACCAGTCAGGCTGGAAAGTCTTGCTCCCACTCACTTTATTTGTGCAACAAACTTCCTTTTCTCTTGGCCAACCCACTTACAAACTTTTTTCTCTCTGATTGTTTACTTTGCCTTTAAGAGGCTGGTGATTCCTCTCACTTATATGGTGCTTTTTAATTCTTTTTTTAATTAGCAGAGGGGCCTGGAAGGGCTGGGATGGCTCTGTGTAAAACACTGGGCTCTGTGCCCAGCAGGGCAAGCAGATGACCCCTTCCTCAGAGAGCTGCAGTCTACAGTGTACCATGGATTTATAGTGTCCACTGCCAAATAAGTGGGAAAGAGAACATTTGGTAACTTAAAAGCCTTTTGTAACTTCTTGTGAGATATACTGTGGAGTACTTTGTGTCTGGTAATCTGTATGCCCTCTATAGATAGCAGCAGCTGCTCACAGGGGCTGAGGAGGCTGTGCCTTATCCTTGCTGCTGCCCCTGTTACCCATAGGTCAGAGGAGGAGGTGTTGGAGATCTGCCTCTGCTTTGCCACAACAGTTTGATAAGACGTCAAAACAGAAGGGAAACAGGGGGGTATTTGCTGTAGGTGAGGGCAAGGAGTGGGGAGGGAGGGAGGGGTATCCTAGCTTGTGTAACCAGTGGGTGGTACCATGGTGGGGAGAGGTCAGGACAGCTGCAAGGACAGAGAGGTCCCATCTGTCTGATTCAGGCAGTCCTGGTTGAAGGGAGCACAAGTGGAGAAAGGAGGGAAAAAGAAATTTGATAGTTATCTCAGAGTTTATCAGGTTGCTAAGGCAGAGGCAGCTTCTTAGTAGCCCTGTGTGCCCCCAGCCATTGAAAAGCAAGTGCCCTGTCTGCCCCTTCACCACCCCAAGCTTGTCATGGCTGGATTCTGTTGGGTTGCATGGCTCTGCCTACGTCTCTCTGTGTGCCCTGAGGTCAGGCTGTGGGGAAGCAGAGTTATCTGGGAAGAGCCTTCTCCAGCCAAAAATACCATAGGCCACCAAGCTCCTTGACTCATGGAAACCACAACTGAGATGGCGACCAATAAAGTGGGCAAAAGAAAACAAATAGCAAGAGAGAAAAAAACCCAAATGCTACCAATATCTTGCAAGTATTTGCCACCAAGTAGAAGAGTCCTAACTCAGTTGCTCAGGATCTAATTAAGAATGGAGACTGACAAGCTCACATGAACTGTTATGGGATGAACTGGATTTGTCTGTCTGAGGAAAAATGCCTTTCACCAGCTCATTTTTCAGTTGGTTAATGCTTTTTTAAAACAACTTTTTTTAACACTTTTTTTTAACACTTAAAAAAAAAAGCTAACACTTTTATCACTCAGCTCTTTGCTGTGGTGATGGGGGTGGCAGGGAGAGAGAGACAGCACAGGAGTTGGGAGCTGCAGGGTGGGGAGGAACTGCTTTTTTTCTATTCCTCCACTCCACACCATGGCTATGGGGCTTTGGCTGGCAGACCTGCATCAGCCTGATGGAAAGGACCACAGCTCTGGACCAACAGGTTTCCTCTCTGATTTGATCAAATGTCTTGGCTGGATCTGTTTGGCAGTGGAACAGCTACAGTGCTGCTACATAGGTTTGTAGGTTTTTGGGTGATACATTTTTGCATCAAAATGGAAGGAGCTCATGTCCTGCGTCTGCTCAAGGGAGCTCTCACAAATGAGAATAAATCTAGAAACATCTCCTGCTCTGTGCCCAACCTGTCTCTGGTACTTGGAGGCCTCAGTCTACCAGTGCATGACAGTGTAGCATGAGTGGGTTATCTGCTTTTGTGTTCCAGCCAGGAAAACCTGGTTTCTGCAATATTCTGGAATTTTGAAAGCCTGTTGGGGAAGGGCCTGAGTCCTTTGCCCTGTCCAGAGAAGCTGTGCAGGCAAGCACTGGTGGGATGGCCCCTGTGTCAACTGTCCAGCTGCAGGAGCTTAGGTGACAGTGAGCTCTGTTGAAGCTGGGTCTAGTTGTTCCATTCTTTGATGTGTATCTTCCTTCTTTCAGCAATGATTCAGTGAAGACAGCATGGGTTGGGTATGGTGAGGAAGGGCAGAATTAAAGAGTGGGAACTTTAGCTTCAAAATAGGGTGTTTTGGGAAGGTGGGTGGCTTGAAAATTCACAAAATGCAGTTTGTGGTGAAAAGAAAGAAAAAAAAAAGAAAGATGTTGCTGGGCTAATAAACAAAGTGATCATACAGCCACAGACAGGGACCAACACCTGGAAGGATGTTGGTGTGCTTGTGCTGCCTGTTACTTCTTTTCTTGTTACTGGTTAAAAGACAGCAATGTAAAATAAATCTGGGGAGGATTCAATGTTCCCCTTCCATAGGCCATGCATTTGCAGGGAAGTGTCTCTGTAAGCCTTGCTTCAGTCCTGATTCTGCAAAGAGGTTGCAGGAACTAATTATTCATGATTTTATCTTGCTACCTGAAATACATAAATAGCCTAAAGGTTCCTCTGATGGACTTCTTCCAGCTCTTTGATGTGCCAAAGATAATTTCTGTACATACTCCCTCAACCTGTCCCCACTCCCTACCTAAAGTTTAATGTTTCTACTTGTTATGTTTACCTGTCTGTACTAGACTGTAAGGTCTCCAAGGCAGGGACCTTGCTGTCTTTCATGTTGAAGTACCTTGAAGAAGTTGTAACTTCAACAGCTATAAAATTTGATATAAATTATTAAAGCAATGTCAACTGACACAACTCTTTGCCCTTTTCTGCACTAGGCAAGTTTTCCACAGGGCTGCCAGCTGTTGCTGACACCGGCTTGGCATGATCTGTGCCAGCAGTGCTGGCAGCCCATTCCCAAGAGGGAGCCACCATCATGAGAACACACAGTGCCCTGAAAGACAATCCTGTGTCTGTTACAACAAGCATGCTGATGTAGCCTGTGCCCACTTGCAGTCAGGCTCCTTATGAGGTGTCAGCAGTGGCAAGGCTTTTTGGAAAGCCTCCACATGAGAGAAATCACCCTGCCAGCAGCAGGACCCCATGCCCCCATGGGTTTAAAAACTATCTCCTGGAACTTCTAAAAGTTCAAGTCTCACAGTGCTCTGGATTTAAGTTCCCTTGTGGGAGAGTGTACCAATGAAAGCAAACAGATGCACCCCTGCCTACAGCAGTTGAGGCAAGAAAAAGATAGAGCCAAGCAACATGTGCTGCCCTGCCCCAGCTCCCACATGGCTCTGGTGCATTCCTGGGGCTGGAACTGCCACTTCACAGTGTTTCTGGGAGCCTGCCCCTGCTCCCAAAGTCCACAGTGCACTTGCTGTCTCATCTTCCTCTCTTTGGAGCCGTTTTCTTTGAGCAGCCTGGGATGTGTCAGGGAGAGACTTTGTTTTCATAACCTCCTGTTATGGCTGGAGGTGATGCCTCTGTGGTGACAGCTGGGGAGCAGGCTTTGATCTGGTGTATCAATGCCTCCTCTGGGAATTCAAGCCTCTGAGTCTTATTTGCCTTGGGCAATCATTAGGAGGATTTCCCCTAAATAAAGAGCCATCAAACCTTATCAGCTGTCTTGCTCTGCCTGTGTCACCACTCTTTGAAGACAGCATCTGCCACAGAGAGGTCAGCCAGAGCAACCTCTGGGTAGAAATCCAGTGTGCACACCAAAACAGTGCAAAATTGGAGGGATGTCCTGGCATTGGTTCAAGCTCCATGGCATCCCAGCAGTTCAGGGACTAGCAGCCATTGGGCCAAGACCCCAAGCCCCTATTAGCTCCCTGCCAAGAACATGGCCTTTCTGGCCTCCCTTTAGTTTGCAGTAGGTGTGGGCAGGGTGCTATCAGCAGGGTCTCACCAGCATCAGGTGCATCCCAGTCACTTAGAAAAAGACTGGGGAGAACCTGCTGAGCCCTGACAAGGGGGAAAGCTGGGCTGAGGCTGCTGGCAAGCAGTTGTTCAGTCCTACAAGGGGTCCCTGGCATCCACCAATACCAGCCTGAGGCTGGGCTGTCCTGCTGCAGTGGTGGAGAAAAAGCAGGGCTTTCTTTTGGGTTTTGCAGCCCTCATCACTGCAGGATCCTAGAAATGAACAGGGGCTGGTGGAGCAGCATGGTCAGGATTAGGGATGAGAAACTGGGACATCCAAGTTCTGCTTCTGGATTTACTACATGCCCTTACTTTGTCTGACTGTAAAATGCTGATAACACCTTCTTGTTTTTCATGCCAGTTTGGCTCCTGAAAGATTGACCATGACATTTAGAGATAAACTCCAGGGCTAGAATGCTGTTGCACATACAGGTTGTTTTTCTTCTTTGGAGAAGCTTATTTCCAAAGACAAGGGAGTGGTGAAGTTAAAGGCCCTGTAAACTGGTTCATATGGGGAGCTGCAGACCCTATGCCCAGCCAGACTGCCTGGCTCGGAGCTAGCTGTACATGAGACCTCAGAAGTGTCTGTAGTTTTGGTTACTTCTTTCACACATCTGCTCCTGCACACTGCTCAAGGCTCTTCCATATTTCTTTCAATCAGAGCTATTCTTTCACTGACCCAAGCCTGCTATTCACTGATGAATTGGGTGCTGTTCATTGCAGCTTGGAATACTATTTTGCTACTCTTAATACTTCTCATTCATTTGCTGTGGTGATTGGATTCATAACAGCAGAGATGCAACTTTCATTGATACTTGATGCAGCAGCAATACCCTCAGCAAAGGCTTTTTTGTACATAGGCTCCAAACCTTTCACCCACACTATCAGAGAAAGCCATAATGTCCCTTTTCTGCAATGCCCCGAGCCACCTGCAGCCCCTGAAAGAGGACATTGTTTCCCCAATTAACCAAACAACATGGGCAGTGTCTGTGCTAGTTGCAAGGGAGGGCTCTGGGCAATCTCTTTTTGCCCTGCCCCAATCCCTCACCCTCCACATCCCCCCATCCTGTTTGAGGCTGAATTTCAGCCCCACTGCTGTTTAAAACAAAATGGAAGAATGTTTGCAGCGTGGGTTATTTTAGCTGCTAAATGAGCCTCCTGATATGCTCTGCCTCTCCTGGGGTGGTGATCCTGTTAGGAGGGATTCCTGGGTGCTGGGGCTTTACATGATCAGACACAGTTTTCTTCTTGCCTCAAAGTGACCACTGGAGAAATGGGGGTGTTTTTCTTTTTCCTTTTCTTTTTTATTCTCCAAAAAAAGCATTCATGTGGGGAGAAGATGCTGCACTACTTTTTGCTCAGATAAAAGGAGTCTGACACCTTAGCATTGTTCAGAGACAAGAAAATTACTGTCTAGTGAATATTCTAAAGAGATTAAGTAACAGGGTGCAATCAAACTTCCCTGTTTAAAAGAAGAGCTGTCTCACTCCTGCTAAGCCAATGATTTAATTGTTTAACTCATCTTTTGCAGAATAACTTTAGAGAAGGAATGGTGGAAATGTCTGTAAATGCTTTTTGATAAAGAAAAGGAAGATTCAGACTGTAATGCATGCTGGCAACCAGAGAAAAAAAAAAATCTCTGCCTTAACAGATAAGTGGTGGTTTATTATGGGCATATCCTTGCCTGTTTCACTGAGTGGAAAAAGGAGTTGTCACCTGTAGCTCAGGCTGTCAAGCGCCACCCAGCAGCAACACGGTTGCCATTTGGCAGGGTGTGATACCAGCCCTTGCTTGTTTTGGATAAACAGAGTTATGTTTTGAAGGGAATAGCAACGCTGTTAGAGAAAAACAGAGTACTTAAAGAAAAATGGATTATAGGTTATACACTGAGCTAGTAAAATGCCAGTAGGTGGCAAAGATAATCTCTGAGCTGGCCCACTGCAGCCCACTGGCAGTTGTACTGCCTGGAGAAGTGATTGATGGGTTGTTATCTCAAGAGATGCAGAGAAGTGTGCATGGTGCTTTGAATCAGATTTTTCTTTGCCCCACATTTTGTCTTTCTTCCTTGGTGGCTGTCTTGGAGGGGACAAAACACTGGAATCACCTCTGCATTTCAGGAGCAAGAGGAAAAAGTATCCTAAGTGTCAGGCTCTTGTGAAAATTCCCCCTCTCCTTTCAAAACCTGTGTTTATATTTGTGTCCTGTCCAGTCTGCAAACAACTGCTGACACAAAGCAGGTACAAGCCTGCTCCGCCCGTGGTGTTCAGGGCTTGGGGCCAGGGGCTCTGGGGCAGTGGGGGTCCAGCAGCATTGTCCTCAGGCAGGGCTCCTGTGGGCTGGCAGGGGCGAGGTCATCCTGGGACTCCCAGACACAGTTCCTACTAAAGCCCTGCAAAAAAATATCTGGCACAAGGATAGCTTGCTGGGATTCCCCTTCCTGCTATTTCCCTCGAGGCCTTAGCCACTTGTTTACCTTGTGGGAGAAGTCCACAGCTGCAGTTAGCTTTGCATATTTGATCCTGTCTGAGGTCATTTCTCCATCCTATCTGCAATATTTCTATTGCAAGTGCCTATAAATGTTTCATTGAGGTAACACGATTGCTTAATGAACATATTACCTCTGTTGTCCCTGTGATCTCAAATACTAATGTTGTGGCAGTCACCTCTTGTTTGTAGGCTTAGTGACAGAGGCACCAAGAAGCAAATGCCAGAGCTGGCTGTGGCTGGCACTTTGGAGCTGATCTCTGCAGAAGCCCTGGGAGCCAGGCATGGTGCTACCACCCCTCCACCAAACACAGGGTTAGTGCTGAATGCCTCCAGGACATCTGCTGAGAGGGCTGCAGTCAGTTTTGGAGCACAACCTACAGCAGCAAATTTTTAAAGAATGCAAGGCACAGTGTCTTCAGTTCCTACTGAGCAACCTTGGGATTGTGGGTGTGTGGCACTCTTGAAAATCAGGCTGTACTTGAATGGGAAAAGGCAGAGAGATGTATGACAGGAGTGATCAGAGATGCACAATGCTATCTGTATGCAAAGAGACTGAATCAGTCAGACTTAGCCTAAAAAAGAGAGGACTCAGGGCTGTGACAGGTCTGCAACGTGACGAACAGCAGGAGGAATGGCTGCAGTTACTTGTAAGGCATAAGCCAAGAGATGTTAAATGAAATCATCAGGCAGATATTCTTTTAAGGCATAGAGAAGGAAGTATTTTTTTCACCCAACCATAATTAATTGGTGGAACTCATTGCCATGGGGTGCTTCAGGTGCTGAAACTATACATTGGCTAAAAAAGCAATTAGGCAAATTAATGGGAAAGCAGGCTATGGAGGCCGGTTAGAGCTGCTGCTGCAGATGCTGCCTGTAGCCTGGGAAGTCCCTGGGCTGCCTAGTGCTGGGATTTGCAGGCTTGCATCAGGCTCACTGCACTCTTTCCTGATAACCCCTATGGGCCAGAGCTGCAGAACAGCTCTAGTGTGTCTTCTTTTCCCAGGGCACACCGTGCCAGACTGGAAATACTCCCTCCGTAAGGATTTTTCTCAAATGTAAAAATCAAAGGACTTCTGAATATCACTGTGAGGTACTAGGAGGGAGGGAAGAGAGCTTGGCAGCTCTCACTTGTCTGAAGTGCATTACTGTGGGAGCTATGTCTTTGTCCCTCTCCCTGACTTTCATGCTGGCAGCAGAGTTTCCTGACCAAGGACAAGCCAGCAGTGTGAGTACCAACATAGAAGATGCTGTGAGGGTAGCAGGACACAGAGAGGAGACAGCTGCTGTATCTTAGCTGCTGTAGCTGCATGTTTAGCTTTACTTCCATATACCTGGACACCTTGTCCTTCACTCCAGCACATTCTGGTTATTTCTGGCATGTGAGATGCTAATAGATGCAGGTGTAACATCAAGAAATTGCAAGGAAGCAGCTCCCACATATATACAGATGGAGAGAGAGGTGTAGTCTGCAGACTGTCATTAAAACTCAGTGCGTTTACATTTTAAATGCTTCAGTACCCAGTCAATTTAGATAGCTTAACCTCTGAGAATTAGATAGCTTAATCAGACAGAAATAGAAGCTGCACAAAGAAAGCTCTATAAAACCTCAGGGCTCTGGGTACAGGAGCTCCAACCTTGACTTAATTTTTATTTAATGCAGCAGTTTGCTACGCATTTTTCAGACAAGCATAGGAAGAATTGGAAGGCAATTTCATGTGGAAAGATATGTAAAACAAGGGTTGTGATTTGTTTATTACATGAAAGAACACAGAGCTTAGGATAAAAGGGTACAAAATAAATGCCATGGGAACCCAAACAGCTGCACTTTTTTCTTGGCATAGAGAGAGGTAAAACACAGACTGTGTCAGGTTGCCTCATCTGAACCTGTCTGCTTGGGTTAAGTGATGCTAACATTGGCCCTAGGTCTGCCCTGCCTGAAGGTAGTTACTCTGATACTCTGCTGTTTTGCAAGAAGTCATAGTTTTGGGGTGGGCTCTTGTACACAGCCATCCAGACCCTCTGTTTGGTCTCATAGGAGACCTGATGGGATGTTTGCTGTAGTTGCAGGAGGGCTCCCTCAGTGGCTACAGGCTTGGGATCACAAGGACACCGACCACCCTGACACTCAATGGATGTGATCTACAGAGAACAAATCTGGAGTAACTCCAAGGCTGTTTATCACAAACCAAAAATTACCTTTGGAAACTGGTCTTGAAAAACAACAGAGGTGACAGCAGTGCTTACCTGTGGCACAGCATTCCTGGCCTTCCATGGAAATTTGTGAGCTCTGCTGTATAATTCGGTCTCTTACTCCTGGTTATCCTATCTTAATCACTTGGAAAAACTGTATTCACCCAGGAAAAATGTACTCGCCCCGAGGCGTGCGCGCGTGGGATTATTTACCTGTGCTCCGGAAGGGCAGAGCTGCTCAGCACAGGGATGGGCAGCGCACCCTGCAGGGAATCCCTGCGCGGGCTGTAAGCAGCCCTGCTCAGCCTTCCCCACTGGACAATAGGCACTTCTCCCACACAACTGGGAGGAGCTGTTGCAAGGAAGGACCTGCAAGGTGCAGGGGCATCTCCTATGCCCTTCATGCATCCCTTGGATGTTTGGGCCTTTTTTTGGTTTAAACTCTCTCCAGTTAATATCATACTTCTTCCTTCATTGTTTCTTTCCTTTGTTTATTCTCTTTTCTCTACTGATTCCTGAGAAACACCAAAGAAAGGTTCATTTTAGACACTATTCCCCCTTGTGCTTGCTTGCCACCCCAAGTGCACTCAGCTAGGCTCTCTCTCCTTTCACTTTGCCTGTTTCCTACTTTGAGACTGGCCCCAGGGTTTGTGTCTGCACACAAACCACACCTGTCAGTGTGCTGGGAGCTCCTTGGGATGCAGGAAGACACCATTGCCCCCTGCCCTCTTCCCAAAGCTGAAGCTCTGCTTTAAGGCCTGAAGAGAAGGTGAAAATCTCTGCAGTGTCAATCCTCAGCCAGATAGCACAAGGTAGTGAGGAGAGAGGCTCATCTATTCAGGTCATTGAGACGTGGGCAGAACTCTGTCCTAATGATCTCCTTTGAAATCCTATATGTATATAATTCATCTTGTGCTCTAGTGGATCCTGCCTGAAACTGGTATTGCAATTCTGTTTCTATGCATCTGCTTTTGTAAACTACTTTGAGGTAGTTTACATAAATGGGTGGCTTTAATTTGCATTCCCATTGTAACCGCCTTGCAGCTGTGTGGGTTAGGCTCCCTCCACCCAATTTTTGGCGGAGGCAGAGTTACTGAAGGTATAAGGAGCCCTCTGTGAGGTACCAGCAGGCATATGCTCTGTGGCAGAGGATGGGGCAGCTTTGCAGTGTCACCTACCCTGCTCTCACAGCCCTCCTGGCTGCTTGGAGCAGTCTGTGCCACCCTCACCACATGGAATGGGGCCACAAAGGCTGTGACAGTCTGCATCAGCTTGTGAGGGACACCAAGAGCTGGCTGGGATAGCCTTAAAGCTAACTGGCTTTATTTGCATGTGTTTGTTTGGTTTCCTTTACGAGTAATTTTGAAGGATCAAATTGTTCCTAGAATATGCTTTCCAGGCTGATTGAGTTGCCATTAGCCATGACCATACCTGCAGTCAGTTGTTGGTATCCCTGTCCTGTTCCACATCAGCATGGAAATTGTGCAGGGTGTGGTACTTCCTGCACCAGTGTTTTGCTTTGCAGCATCTACCATCAGCCCCACTCCAATACTGATTTGGGGTCTTTGGGTGTGACCACAACAGATGCCTAGTGATAGGCCAGGCAAGCCACTTGTAGGCATGAGTACTTCTGCTGTTGAGAGGCACTAGCTTTATTTTGGCAAAGCAAATAAGGCTTTCACATGTAAAAGCAGGGCAGCAAGAGGCCTCCTGACAGTTGTTGTCCTTTCATTGTTACCCAGAGAAAGAGTCCTAGGAAAAAGACACCATCCTGCTATCTGCAGGGCATCTCATGCTGCTCTAACAGCTTTAATTTGAGCAACTTGGCCTAACTGGGTGTGTGTGTCTTTCCTTTGCCGTCTGTCTCTGAAGGCTTCACTGGAGCTTGTGGCCTGGAAGCTGCATGTACAGCCAATGAACACGAGGAAATAACAGAGAGATTTATGTTAGTTCAATGTTCTCCAACATTTAGAGCCATTGCACTGGTCTCAGGTCAAAGCTGAAGCTTTGACTTCACTACAGTTATAGTAAACAATAACTAACAGATGCTGTACTTAAAACCAATCTCTTGTCTGTCCTAGGAGGATGCACAACTCCTTGGAACTGGTTGTGGGGATTATAAAACAGAGCAGAAGAGGCAGTGAGGAAAAAACAACACCATGTTTAGTGCTAAACCTGTGGTGAACAGTGTCAATGGTAATATACAGGCAGAGAAAAGACTCTTCACCTCACATCTTTCCTGGCTGGATGTTTCCTGGCTGAATAACTGATTTTGGAGTTTGCCAGACAAAGAGAAAAACTGAGATGACACTGTTGTTTCTGACAGACCTAAAAAGTCATTCTGTGTCCAGATTGTTCAACTCTCCTCAGTGTTACCTGTAAGATCAGCAGCAGAGTCAAAGCAAAGCTTTGCCATTTCATCCTGGTGAATCTTCTCATGTGCCAACAGTATTTAGCCAAAATTTTCTGTCTTCCAGCCAAGGAGCAGTGCTTTTCCCAGCTGAACACTGGTTCCAAGAAGACTGGCATGGCAGCAGTTTGGCACTGACAGCACAGCTACCCCTGTGCCTGGCTGGGCTCACAGTTTTGGCCAGTGACTACCACGGGGCAGAAGTTGCTTTTACATCTCCCTGTCCCAGCTGCCGGTGTATAGGCAGTGGTTATAGGATCACTGTGCCCCAGTTATCCTCATCAGTGGGTGGGCTCAAGAGATGCTACCTGAGCCCAGGCATCAGTTTGGACCAGTGCAAACCTGTCAGAGGACAAGGGATTTGTTAGTCTTTTTTCTCCTCACATCAGCTAGTGGGCAAGTTCAGCTTGATCATTAGCAAGGAAGAGCCATTTGCCCAATTCTGTAGCTAACTGGAAGGTGCTGTGTACTATGGCCATATGACAGGAATTTGGTGGTGTTAACAGTCTTCCCCCAGCTGAAAGAGGCCTTCTCCCTTCTGCTCCCAGCACTGCCCTTCAGAGAAAAAAGTACCTTCCATTCAGCTTACTCTGTCAGCTGCACTCTGCTGTGAGGGGCTTTGGGTGGCAACAGAGACACCAGGTTCCCTTACACCTCTCCCTACATGATGTGACTCACCAACTTTCCTCTTTCATTCTCCATCAAGATCAGCAAAACTAATTCACAATTTTTTTATGCAGTGTCTCAGGGTAAGGTGCTGCAGCTCATGGACAGGATTGCCTTTGAAATGAAAGGTGATCTGAAACTTGCTGTCGGAAACCCTCCAACTGGTCTCTGCCATGTCCCTAGTATAGGTGCCAACCCTCCCTGCTCCCTTTTCATTTCTGTCTCCTCCTTCTTCCATTTCTTGCATGGAGCTCCTTGGCTGCACCACAGTGTATGAATTTGTAGTAGGATTAATGTGACTTGAAGCCTGAGGCTATATCCAGGCTGCATGTAAGTCAGTAGGCATGGGGTCCATGGTACTGGACAGCAAGCAGGCCAGCAGTGGCTGGAAGTGCTTGTTGTCACCTCTTCAGCCTGGATGTGCAGGAGAAAACATCAGGTCTGAGGGGCCAGAAGCTGGGAATTCTCTGATGGGACACTCACACAGCTCTGCCTCTGGGTCAGTGCCATGCTGTCACCATCCCATTGTGCCTGTGAGGATGAAGGAGGATCTTCTCCATATGAACGATAAGCCACGGCTGAACTGGGCTTTTGGGGAGTGAGGCTCCATGTGCTGGCTGCTCCAAGGCCCCACAAAACTGGTGAGTGCAGGAGCCAGAGAGGATCCCCAAAAGTGCAAGGTGACCACGTGTTACTTAGAGGACAGAGACAAATCTTGCAAACTCTCTCAGGCCACGTCTGTGCTTGGGCCAGGTTTTGGCATGCTTAGCCCTGTGGCCTGCCTGCTCTTGCAGAGTCACCAGAGCTGTCCTGCCAGGGTGCATGGGGCTCAGGGCCATCTGTGTCCAGCTCCCCCATCACCACAGGTGTGATGGGCTGGGCTTGCACAAAGGTACCTGAGTTTTCCCTCTCCAAAAGGTGCCGCAGCAGAACTGGAAGTACTGACTTGAGGCTGGTGTGTGAGCGTGCTGGGTGGCTGACGAGCCTTGACAGGTCTGGAGGCAAGCTTCCTTGGTGGCACAGGGAGTGGTACAATGTGGGACCTGGGAAATGGAGCACCTCTTTACAGCCAAGGAGGCTTTAATGTGACAGTGACACACCACAGCTCCCATTTGCCTGTCAGGGAGCACAGGTGAAGTTAAAGGATGAATTACCTTTGGCTAAGGATGCCATCTAAGTTTGCCTAAAGCCCAATTAGGTAAGAAAAAAAAGTTTTATTTTACAGCTTCCCAACATCAAATTTCAACTACAGCAGATACTGATTTGCTTTCTGAAATTAAATATCAAATTAACTTAGAAATTATTAAAAAGCTATTTCTGTTCATTACAGTGGCGTAATATATGGCTAGACTCTTCTCATTTTTTAATCTCCTCACAGCTGCTCACCAGGCACAGAGGGCCCATTTTTTCAATCAGGCTATGATGCTACAGCTTTAGTCCTGTGTGCTCTTTGAAGCTTTCTGTAGAGCATCAGATGGTCACATCACCCTTCTGTTCCTGCATACAGCAAGGCTCACTCATACTTCTGTTTAGAAATAATGCGGCTACCAAATGTCACCTGTCACAGGCAACTAAGCAATGTGACACTGGTGACTCACCCCACGTTCCTGGGAACACCTTGGCCACGGACACACTTTTGTGAATGTACCACACCCTCTCCTGCAGGCTTTAACACACCTTGACTGCAAAGCACCTTAGCATTGTTGGCTTGAAAAAAGTGGTCTTCCGGCTGCTTAGCTGCTTGGCTACCATTAGAGAAACGCATGGGCTGTATGACCTGCTCTGCATAAAGTACAGTTAAAACATCTCAGTGGTGTCTGCCTGCAGACAGGAGCCACCTCAAGAGCTGGGATGCAGATAGCATGCATTTTAGACTAACCTTAAACTGAAGTTATCATAATATGGCACACATGTGGAATAACGAAAATAAGAGATGATACACTCTACCTTTGCAGATAGATGCACTTGACTAGGTAAATGCAAAAATAGATTGTTTTGGATGATACAGTTAGACTTGGACAGAAACACTGTATGTGCAGATTCATCCCACGGTTTACTAATATATTTTTCCTCACGTGACCATGTAATTTGTATAAGTGCATTGCAACGTTCTAAGATTTGGTTCTGTTTTCCCATTGGTTTCTCTGGTTCATATTGGGCCCACTGTAACACAGATTTAGCTTATCTCTATTCCCATTTTAACACATAACCTAAATAATGTTTAATGTTACAATCTATGGTTGTGTTTGCATTCTGCTCCTAGCTTACTACAGGCCATTATATTTGTCAACAGATAACATGAAAATTTAGCCTGGCAATCTGCATCTGAAATTTTTTTTAGATGTTGCAATTACCTGATTTGCTAATATATATTTTTTTACCTTTCCCTCCTTTAGTTTCCACATTCATTTACCTCCTCTGTTTATAACATCTTAAAAAACCTACAAAGCAGATTTCCCACCACCACCACACTTGTTTAGTTATGGAAACATTTATAAGTAAAGTAGTTTACAAAATAAATGGCATGGTTTTAACATCTTTACAGTGGGATAACCCTTCCACTGTGGAGAGCAGGGCAGACTTAAGCCTGCCTGCCTCCAAAGAGATGGAGACAGAGCACAGCCAATCCCCTGTATAAACAAGACCTGGCAGTTGTCACTGCTTTCAAGTGTGCTGTCCCAGGGCGGTGTGTTTCCCCTGAGCCAGTTTTCAGCCTCTCAGCACCACTCCCCATGCAGGACAGACGGGCGTGACAAGTGCTTTGCTACCTGGTGTGCCTGCATTTTGATTGTTCCCCTGAAATTTTTGCTCCGTCCAGACCATGAGGATAGGGTTTTATTTTACAATTGCTTTTCCTGCGGAATCCCTCCCCAAGAATGACAGGAAGTTTTGTGTCCCATTTGCTGCCACCGGATCATCTGAAAGGCTGGACGACAGGGAAACCAGAGATGCTTTCCTCCAGTCTCCTGGGCTCTCGGGAGGCTGTTGATGAGCAGAAGGGTTTTCACGGGCAAAGGCTGCCAAACTCCTTGTCCCCTACTTAACCAAAGTAAGCTATGACAGAGACTGCTTTTCCACCCCATAAACTGTGGGCCATGCAGAAGCCACCCCCTTCATTTCCCAAACTCATTTTTAGCTGCCAGATCCACGCAGACTGACATCATGCTCCGCTAAGGGTGATTCAGCGTGGTTGGGGAGCATGGTTTTGCAATCTCTTAATGACAATTTGCCACAGCTTGTCCCTGTATCAACTGTCCAGGGAAACAACATTAGTGCCCAGTAAGCAAGAAACAAGTTGCAACTTGCGACTTAGGCAATGCAGCTGCCGCTGCAGCCGCGCACATGGCCTGGGAGGAATTTTGTTGCTCAGCTCCATCTAGTGGCACTGGCTTCAGAAGGACGGCGGTGGCCGTGGGAGGGGACACGGCCCGTGGGGACGGTGAGTGTCCGTCAGGTGTGTTTAGTTACAGCTCTTCTCCCTTCCGGTAGACGCATGCATAAGCGCGCATATCACCTGAATCTCTGTCGTAATACATACACAAAGGGGCCAGAAGAGTTGAAATTATGCAGAACCACCAAAATTAGGCTCAAAGCTGCTCTGTGTAGTTCCTTGTTTTCCTGTCACTCTTCTGCTTTCTTTAGGGGATGTTTTCCTCAGTTACTGCATCGTGTCTCAGTCAGAAGATGAGATCTGGGACCACCACTGGGTGTGTCTGCATGTCACTTCATGAGACAGGTCCTCAATCCTGAGCTAAACTGCTTCCTGAAATGCAGTATATAATATTCTAAAAGGAGCAGTGAGGTATGACAGCAACTACAGCAAGCATGATCCAAAGTAGCAGTGGGGAATCTGTTGGGAAATGTTTGGGCTGGGTCTCAGCTTCAGCACCAGAAAGAGCTCAGCCAAGCAAGCCTGGATGGAGTCACAAAATGCCATTTATTCCTGGCCAGGGATAGGCTAGGCTTCAGTGAACCTTGGAAAGTCAATTCAGCTTCAGGAGCCAGAAAGAATAAGATTCATGTCAATCTGCTGGCAGGTTGTAACACTTCTTTTTGTATTTCCCATGGCAACTTAATGTAGGAGAACCAGAAAGTGAGAGTGACTCAAAGGAGTGGAGAAGGGCTAATGCCAAAATCAGCATGATTGTGAAAAACCTATTTGCATTTTTCCCCAGGGATGCTTGTTTTTAATATAGAGAGGTGCTAAAACTAAAGATATTTGCTTATAATGACATGGGTTTTCTTAATGACATCCTCAAAGAGGAATTTCTTGGACATGCTACTCCATTTGGAGATTGGAGTGAATAGTACGGGATTCACACTGCACTTTGCTGAGTAGAGGCACATTTGGAGCAGCTTCCTGAGTCCTCAAGATCAACAAATCCATATGAAAGCAATACTCAGCTTTTACATGCTGCAGAACCTTTCAACTTCAAAGTGCTTTGCACACATTAACTCATCTGAGAGGCGTTCCGTCATGAAACTGTTATGCCTTTGTTTTTTTTTGTACCATGCTATTATTATATATATTAACCTGGTGCCTAGAGGCCCAGCTGAGCTCAGGGCTCTGTCGTTCATAGACAGAATAAGAAAACAGCTTCTCTATGCATGAGCTCACGATCTAAAAGAGTAGCAATGGATGGGAAAGGAGACAGAAGTAGTGGGAAGTGAAGTACGCCTCATGTCGCTCAGCCAGCAGCTCACAGGCCACGGGCTTTATGAGTTCAAGGCCTTCATGCAATCCGTTGGCTTCTGTGCTTCCTGTTAATGTCAAAGTTGGCAAGAAGGCCTGACAGTCATTTTACCTCCAGATCTGAACAGGCTAATACAGTCAAAATTGTGTGCAACACCCTCTCAAATAGTCTTTTACTTGAGTCCTTTCCTTCTTGCCCCTGAACCCAAACCAAGCCTTATTCTTATTGAAATCACTCTTGACACACCATATACAACTTCCCCCTGCTCCACTTAGAGTGTCCAACTGTTTGTGATCTCAGCTGGATAACTCACACATCTAATTTACGTGGTTGTGTATGCACACACACGTGCTGAAGTGGAGACAATGTCAAGTCTGGCATTTCTCAGCAAGGTTACCATTGCACCTGCACTGCAGTGTCTTGATTGTTTGGCCACAGAACAAATGTATAGGTTTGTAAAATCTGAAATGGTGCTAGAAGAGCTTTTCTAGAAGCTCAGATAGTTAATTTGTTCAATGCTTTGAAACTACAAAAGAGCAGAAAAATAGCAAATATTACTAACAGTACTTAAAATAAAGAGTTTGCGCATGCCAGTGAGGAGCAGTCCCATGAATCCAAAGTAAATTCAGAAATGTGCATGTAAAGTGCTAGAAGCCTGTGCAACCTGGGGCATCTCTGGGGGGAAAGAAAAGAGAAAATACAAGGAAGTTGCAAATACAAAAAAATTGGTTGCAAACCATATGCTGCAAATAATACCTCAGGAGTCAATAGGTACATGAGTGTATGTCCAGATGTCAAGTATTTAACTGTGTGTAGGTTTGGAGACTTGATGCCAGGACCCTTGAAACACAGGGACCATTAGCTTCCCAAGAATAATTCTGTGGGAAATCAGCCCTGAGGATCAGGTGGGTCCTAAGAATTTACTATGGACTGAAGACCTTCCTGTGGGATTTGACAGTGGTTACAAGCTCTGTAGCAGATCTCTGGAGGGTGGCTTTAGGGCAGTATGGAAAGGCTGGCCTTTCAAACTACCTAAGTAGACACTTTCCTCCTAGAATAACTTCTAGTGTGCTTTAGAGTACTATTTTAACATCCCTTTCACAGCTATTTAATTCAGATTGTATTTCATCCTCCTCTCTCCTGCCTTGTACATGGAGATATACTTGTGTAAGTCTTTCTGGGGCAGAGGCTTGTTCTGCTTTTATGTGCCTAACATAATAAGGCCCCACCTTGAGGGGCCCTAGGCACTCTCCTAATAAATAAGCTGAATTAATTGCACGTTTGTCTCCTTTAACCATGTGGGAGGAATAATGCATGTGGACCTTTATCTTCTGTTGTCAGTTTTCCAAAGTTTGCTTTGGATGTTCATGACAATTCAGGCATGTGCCGTAGAACTTGCCCATGCAATCTATCTTGGTGAAGAGCTTCATTCCTGTGGCTTTTCTGGGACTTGACACCAATTTTTAAAGCAATCTTCCAGTCTGATAACTCAAGTTCTTGTGACAGCTCTCTGGACCTCTGACCAATTTTAAACTGGCTTGATAATGGCGGTCGGGAATGGACAAACAGCAAATAACAAATTATCTAAATTGTGGAGAAGCAAATAAACAAATACCTGTAAAGATTTTGCTTCATCTTCACTTTGCCTTTATGTACTTTATCACCTTTCAACATGCCTGCAGTTTTTAATTACTTCAACACTTCCATCAATTTTGTAATTAAAAAAAGACAATTATATGACAGTCTTGACTGGCTA
Source organism: Trochalopteron elliotii (assembly GCA_024734555.1). Lineage (NCBI taxonomy): Eukaryota > Metazoa > Chordata > Aves > Passeriformes > Leiothrichidae > Trochalopteron > Trochalopteron elliotii. The sequence continues at coordinate 4,534,864 of JANPWX010000026.1, read as the reverse complement.
ATAGTTGTAGTAAAATGTACACATGTGTAAGTAAGGATGATTGTTCTTTCTTGTTTGTTTTTGTACTATTCGCCTTTCAGATATCTATGTTATATAATTGTTCCCTTTGGCTTGAGATCAAGTTTTCAGATTACCAGTGGCTCTGCTCTAGTGCACTGGGGAGTTGACACACAGCTAATCCACCTGACAGGCTCTGGCTCCTCATTCCTTAAAAGCATGCGGATGGAGGATTTTGATATTAGAATGGCACTGTCAGTCATGTATTAAGCGAAATCAAGGTCCCAGTCTCCATTTCTAAACCAGTGCTAGGAATAACAAGGTCAGTGCTGGAATGAAGTGCTACTACTCTTGCACATGGGCTTGCAGATATGCAGGAGTCTCAGCTTCCTCTGCCTAGTGGGGGTATTATTACATGCTTAGCAACTCTGAGAGTCAGACATGTATAAAACCCAAACCCATCTTTGTTTTCCCTAAAGTAATCATAATGGAAAAACCTTTTTGAGCTCTTCTCTTATGGATGTAGAACACACGATATTTTGTCCTACCTCCAGAAACATCCTACCAATGAGGTTTCCATGACTCAGTTCATGACTTCTCTTGCCTAATGTGAGAGAGTACCCAGCAGACCTTCTATCAGACTGCAACACTGAAGTGGCAGCTGAACAAACAAGAGATGACAAGGTGGGAAATACGTTTTAAGGAGTGTAAAACTGAGATGAAAAATCAGCTAAGATGTACACTTTTCTCAAATGCGTCTTAATACAACATTTAACTGTAAGGATGTGACTAGGTTATGCCCTCAAGTATTTGCAGGAATGCAGGCTCAGGTCCACCCACACAGCCCACCAGGCAAGGTTTCATGTGGGTACAAGGTATGTGTGCCTCTATTAACAGCAATTTGCAAGGGAGAGACCTGATAAACAGCTGCTTTGTCAGTTGTTGTTGGGTCATTGACCCCGTAAGCCAATAGAAAAGTAGCTTTTCAAAAAATGCTCCTTAGATACCACAGTAGGCGTTGTCCCTTCAGATGGATGGGGGCAGGCTGCTCTAGAACATGTAATTGCATTTCTCTCTTCAGAAGGAAGATGCTTGTTGAGTTCAAAAGGCAAGTATTAAACAGAAATTCTAAGAAAAATGCTATTTTCAGGATTTAGAAAGAGTATTCTAAAAAGCCAAAGGCTTTGTGAAGGCCTGAGGAAAACAATGCATTTAGATTATCAGGTCACTTTGCAAGTAATCAAAAAAACCCTGTAATAAAAATTACAGGATGTACAACACAAAGCAATTGTGAAACACTGAGACGCTGTCTTCCCTGAGAATAATGATCAGTTCATTGTTATCAAAACAAGACATAAACAAAACTATGCCAAAGTGAAATTGTAGCATGAGATGATGGAAGTATATAGAGGTAGGGAGAGAGAAGGGGAGGAAGGAAGGGTTTGGCTTGCTGGTGCTGCAGGTGGGGCAGCAGCACAGGGACTTAGGATACCTCAGGAAGAGACTGAACAAGGGGTGTGCTTTTTGGGTGGAAAAGACAGAGAATGGGAGCCAATTCAGACTAAGTTTGAAATCTGCAGGTTAGTAATTATTAGAATTTATAGCTTAGTTTTTTCAGATGTTGAGAGTCAAGAGGTTGACACATTACATTAAACACTGAGTTAGTTCACCTACTGTAAGTAGCAGCTCCATAATACAAAAAACCCCACACATGCTTTCATTTAACCCATTATATCACTTAAGTGTTTGAAAGAGGCAATGCATCCAAGGACACCTGAAGATACTATTGCATCTTCTTGTTGCATTCACTTCAGTGTGGTCCTACCACTAAGTGTTGGCAGCAATTTTTAGAGAAAAAATTGCATTTAAAAAAATTATATCTCAAATTTGCAGGCCTAGCTGAGGGCAGAGGAGGGGCTGCCTTAGACTTTTTTGTGAAAGTTGGGTTGAGTGCTAGAACTGGAAGAAAAACATTTTCCCCCAATGAATTTTTGCTCAGAATGAGTAAATGAAATTTCCCCAAATGAATTTCTGACAGAAGGGAAAGCTGAGAAAACTCGTTTTGGCTGCTTTATGCTTAGCAACACGTAAACTCTGCAGCTGGTGCCTGGCGTGGCTGCCCTGGCCAGCCCTGATGGGCGGCTGCAGCCTCGGCGATGAGAAAGGTCACTAAAAGCCAGCAGAGGCGGCCACTCCGCATTGCTTCCCGCTAGCAGACGGCATTGGCGGAGCTCTTTGGAGGACACTTGGGAATTTCTTTTTCCTCCTGCTCGTTAAGGGGAGAGGAAAGCCTGGCCAATTGCTTAATTAACGAAGGGGGTGTGGCAGTGTGCTGCAGCCGAGCTCCATTCCAGCTGGCCCTGGGCTTTGCTCCTGGGATGTAAACGCCCCCAAATGGGATGTTGGCCGCTCTTTGGGGAGGTGCTGCAGAGAAAATAGTGTTTTATTGTGGCACAGGGCTGGCGGCCCGCAGCCCGCCCCTCACGGCCCGTCCGGCCCACGCCGCCGCTGGGTGGCGCCAGAGGCTTCGCGGCGGGCGCACGGCCGAAGGCCGTTCCCTGCTGGCCGGCGGCCGTGCCGTGAGAATTGCCGTAAATTCCCGAATTTTACCGGAGAGGAAGGGAGTGAGAGACACACGTAGGGCATGGCACAGGCAGTGTAGCACTCTAAGAGAGGAGGCTGGGGTTGAGAACCGTTTAAAGTCTGTGTTAGAGTTATTAGTCGCGTGGGCGATGTGCGTTTCCCCAGGGGTTTAGGTATCTGCTTGGAAACGAAACTTGTCTCTCGTGACGCATTAAGAAATGGTCATGCCTGCTCACCAAGCTGCTTAAAGGTACGCGGAGTAAGGAAAGTAAAGAAACCTGAGACTTGCTGGTGGGAGAGGATGAATTTTAGCGGCCTCTTGGTGACTGATCCAAGATCTCAGCACTGTGGGCAAGACCGAGACCATGCAACTTCTGAAGTAAACTACAGGTGAGCACCACAGGCTGAGAACTGGTGCTTTTGGCAGAATTTCAACTTTTTTCCCCTTAGTCTGAAGAGTCAGACTAAAGCTTCTGTTCTCCATGAAGAGATCCAGTCTTGATTTGGAAACACCAAGCAAAGATGAAAAAAATTTCCCTGGGTACCTTGCTGCTTTGGTTAATCACCTTGTAGATTACACCTTTGTCTGATTTCACAAATTAGTTTTCTTGGCTTGAGCTAGAGTTTTTCTGGTGTGTATCTTTACTGTGTTAAAAATCTCTCTAATTTAATTTTCTCCTTTTGAAGCATTTATATGCTGTAACTGATTCATAGTCTTCCTTTTGATAGCCCAAACAGCTGGAGCTCCATAGGCATCTCCTGCAAAGTATTTTCTTGAGCTCTCACCTTTTCTTTGTGGTGCTTTATACCTCCGCCCAAGTTCTTAATCAAAGATCTGAGAAACAAGCTCATCTACCACTGCTGCCTTTCCCTGCAGCGCAGTGCAAAAACAGGCTCTGTGTTGCACAGTCATGTTGTTCCTTCAGATGTGTCTGTAGTGTCTTAATTTTGTCTTTAAAATTCTTTTCAAATTCTTTGCTTTCTAGAATATGCTGTTGTCCTGCAAGGCTTGTGCTTGTTATTCTAACATTTATTGTATTGCGTTCGCTTGAGTGCTATGTATTACTGAACTGAATTTACTTATAATCAAGTAATTTTACTCTTTGTCAGTCTTGGGATGTTTAACATACATTTATGTATATGCATCAGGTGTACAAACATGTGTGCTAGGTATGGTTTTATTTCATAGAAGAGGGAGGAAAAAAGACTTTTTTTTAATAGGCTATGTACCCAGAATGAAACCCTGGAGAACCCCACCAGAAACTTGCTCAGCTGTTAATGTTTCCCCAGTATCTTTATGAGTTTGCCAAGTTAGCCATTTTTCAGTGCCTGTGTTGTGCTTTCATTGTTGCAGAGTAAGACCTACATTTTGAAGTGCAGTACCCTGCAGCTCTGTGTCAAGCTCTCTATGGAAGTTGTTGGACTTCTATTATAACCATTGCTAATCAATCCCACAGGCTCTGAGCATGCAATCAGGTTTGTGAGCCAGTGTCTGTTCTCCGTATAATCAGACAGGCCAGCCCTACTTATGTTCTCATCCTTTCACTCTTTATTGATTGCATTGCATGGATTTTGCCATTATCTTGCCATGCACTGAGGGTTATGATTACTGATGTCAACCCAATCTCCTCTTCAGTGAGTATCAGTACAATGCTTCAGTCTCCTGGCACGTTCCCAGCTGTTTGAAGGGGAATCTCTTCTCAGTGTAATCAGAAGAGGTATGAAATTAGATACTGCTGCAGCCCGTAAGTCTCCTGAGCAGCTTGATGCCAAAGGCCTGGATAAATGAAAAGTAATCATGACACTGATACTGCTCTGATTTGTTGATCCACGAGAACATCTTGTGTCTTTGAACCTCTATTTGACCTTCATATTCCCATAAATTTTATACTCTTTAAAACTGTAGTCTGGAAGGGTAAATACTGTACTCTTTCTATGGCAATGTGTTTTGCATAATCCTTAGTAGGTATTGAAACTCCATTTTCATTCTTACCAGTGTATTTTATTTTCTTCATATGGACAATGACAAGTAACTGAGGACTGTCTGTATCATTTTACCAGACTCTAATCTTAACTGGGTTGTAACCAATTAATCTGACTAGGAACAGACACAGTTATCAGAGCAAACAGCCATCTGTTCATATCCTCCTTTTAGCCGCTGCATAAAGTAGTCTGAAAGATGTAGGGTGGGAAAGAGAATGGGCAGACAAACTGGTCTCCAGAATGATCCTCCAAAATATCTTATCTTTCTTTCCAGGAGAAAGGGATACAAATTGAATCTTCAAATTGCATTTCTAGAAAGGAGTTTCATAAGTAATTTCCTTCTGCTTTGCCTGACCTGATTCTCTGCAATTGGACCTGTACCTTTTGCTAACTGGGAAACTCCTGTTTCAGTGTTGAGCACTGTTTGCTATTACCAAGCCCTACAGATAGGTGCAGGCAGCCACCTTAGATTTCACAGTATGGCTTAGCCCTATCCTTTAATATGTATAAAAATAATTTGAGAGTTTTGGAAGATCAAAGATTCACACATGCAAAATAGAGAATTAATTAGAGAGGGTTTTTTGGTGGTTTTTAATTAGGATTTTTTAATTTGTTTTTTTAATTAGGATTTTTTTTTTTTTTAGATCTAAATTATCAAAAATACTTTTTTTTTAAAAAAAATATTTTTAAGAATTTGGAAGTATATTGCTAAATTTAGGAGATTACATCTGTGCTTAGTCACCTGAGGTGTGCACCAGGGTGGTTTGTAGTGGTGACTGTACTTGTGGGTATACCTAGAAGTTTGGAACAGGTGCTAAAACCTTACTGACTATAGACTGCAATTTCATTATTGATTGAAATGGAGGGTCACTTAGTCACTGGTTGTCATAATGTGGTTGTTGAACAAGAGAGGGGGGGGTCTAATTTTAGTCATATTGGTAATTTTTGTGTTTTTCATGTAATTCTGTGATACGTGTGAATTTTGTGCTCATGAAAAAGGGAAATGCTTTGTATGACAGGTGCTTTGTGAACTTAAAAGAATAAGCATGTTCTGCATCCTCCCCTGATTTTCCTGTTATTCCAGTCCTAGCTTTAAGTCCTTCCCTGAAGCACAGACTCAGCAGCATGTTGGATGCAGGGCTGTGTGGTGACATCAGTCAATTGCATGTGCGTCAGAGCTCTGAAATGCAATATGAGCTGTTAAGTGAAGCTCCTGGCTAAATTTGTAGCTGCTCCAGGTCTGTAGAACTGTAGCTGTGTCCTCTGGTGGGGATGTCCCTTTAGTCTTGCACCCATACTCCAGGCCTGCTGCTGTCACTGCTCTGCATGGGGCGCCTGTGGTGATGGCTCTGCTCCGTCACAGGGTACAAAGCTGGTGTGCCCAGCTGTGCACAGTGAAGGGATAATGGGCAACACTGAAATGTTGCCACAAGGAAAGTTCCATTATGGCATGGGAAAAAAAGTCATTCCCATGGGAGTAGCAGAGCACTGGAAACAGAGCCAGAGATGTGATCACTCAATCCACATTGACCCTCAAGTGGGCAAGGCCCAGGATCTCAATATCTACCATGGGCTTACCCCTGTGTGAAAAACGTTTTGACTAGGTGACCTCCACATATTATTTTCAGCCAAGATTTTATTTTTTTTTTGGTGATTCTTCTGCAGTACCCGTTCCTCATACCAAAGTTCATTCTGTCTCTCTGGGTGATAGAAGTCATATTTTCACCACGAGATGATTAAGAAGTGTCCTTATGTTTCTCTCTGAAAATTAGCCTTTTTTTTCAGGCTTCTTATCTTGGTGGCTACTCCTGGGAAGTCACTCCAATTCCCAGAGTAGCTGGACTCTTGACTGCTTTCCCAGATGTGGGTTAAAGCCTTAGGCTGGAACACAAGCTCTAGAGCATAAGGAATTAACAACAGTCATTAAAAGAGGTGGTTTTGAACTAACGGGTGTGTTCTTCACTAATGTGAATCTCCCATTTACTTCAAATTACAGTAGTTAAGATCCTAACAGTAAATATTACTTTAGGGTACTGAAGCAATAGCTGCATTTCTGGCTTCCTTGCTGAGAGTGAGTGGCTTAGGTAATTGGGTTCATTGCTATTTGGAGCATAATCAGCAAGCATTCATTCTCCATACAGCCAGCATATAAAATTTGCAAGAGCTGCATACCGTGCGTGCTCAATCAGTGTAAATCATTTAGCAGCCCGCATAATGGATGTCTGGCTTTTGGACTAAAAAATCCACTTGGTAATACAGGCAAATGAGTCATGAACAAGTCTTCCAGTTTTTAAATGAAATTATTATATCCACAAGAGACTCTGAAGGCTGAAGAGATTTTAGCTTTCCAGGCAGCAAAGGCGAAGATGAAATGCTGTTACAGTATTTTCATTTATTCTGAGTATTTTTATTCAGTACCAAGATGGCATTTTGGTCACTTAATTATTACTGACATAGCCCAGCTTGAGTCTCTTGAGGGTCTGCAGAATATTCTTCTGTTCAGTGAGGGTCCAGTGAGGGTGGTAGTGATGAACAGATGCAAGCAGCTCTGTCTTGAAAGTCAGTTTGCAGCAGGGTTTAATAGCTGCAGACTCTTCCCTGCCTGAACCAGAAGCTGGTGAATCTCCTCTGTGCTTGAGGAGCAGTGTGCAGTTGCTGTGGGAGTCAGAGCCTCGCTAATAATTCAGCAGAGATTTCCTGAGATTAAACTATCAGTTAGAGTATGGCCCTTGTTTAGACAACTGACATCAGAGCAGGAGTGTGTTGGCTGAGTATCAGCAGCTGCAAGGGAGGCAGATGGTGAGTTTCCTCCTTGCCAGTGGATGTCATACCGCTAAACCTTTTCACTCAGTATCTCTGCCAGTCAGCAAATGCTTTGAGCAGTGAAGCATAGATTTGAGCTCACTTTCTCTCCTTCTTTGAATAGCTCCTGTGGAATAGGAGAGGAAACATTGCCCCCTTCCATTGTATACCCTTCCTATTGCTTTCAAAGTCACAACATTAAGGAATCAGCAGAAAAATCAAATATCCTGTAGCTTCTTATTTGAAATGAGACCTTGTTTAGCCCCTCTTCAGACAGAATCTCTCCTCGCTATAAATGATTTTTTGGGAATTTTGTCTTGACTCAGAAAATTTACTTCTCTTGACATTTTTCCTCTTCTCTCTCATGCTTGTTTGTGCACCCATATCACAGATGAAATAGGCACATCTTTGTAAGCGTGACCTGTAGCTGGTTTGCTGCAGAGAATAAAATGCCACGGGTCAAACTCACTGATTCTTAGGGTTTGCCTGGGTTGCCTCATTAAGCAGGACTTGGCCCTGTAAGTCCTAGAGAAAAAGGGGTTAATTTTTGTATGACATTTCAGTTGCAGGTGTGAGGTCGTTATTTTTTTGCTGGTTGATTGGATAAGGGTTTTTTGTTGTTGTTGTTTTGTTTTGCGGACTTTAAAACATAAAGCATTGATCAGGGGTTTTGAGTTGGCCTTGAAGAGCCTGGGAATCTCTATCAGTTACATTAAAATAAGAGAAGAGGGAAGAGGCTCTCTAGGGTTTTAAAATTTATGTACTAATGCTCTGCACTCGTTTCCAGTCCAGAGTCTCCAAGTGCTGCATAATGATAGAGAGCTAGCACTACCTGCTGTATCAGGAAAGGAATCCTGCTCCCACAGAAAAATGCAGTTATGGAAATCTGCCTTTTTAATGCTTCCACAAAAGGATAAAACACTTTCCAAAAATCTGGTCTCCCTAGACTCACAGTTCTAGCTCCAAGTAAGATAAGGGAGAACAATTGCTCATAGATGTAAAAAAGAAGATGAGGAATAAGAGAACATGAATTAGAGATCAAAGCTGTAACGTTTTGTAAATGGTAATGTGAGAACCTCCTCTGGCTCATGGATCTTTTTGTTTGATTTGTCTTTCCTTCCTGACTAGCAAATAGGGCTCTCTGTGTATAATTCTGTTTCTCTTTTCTTCCCCCACCTCTTTTCTTATATCTAGAAACCCCTGCTGCAGGTCAGGGTGATGTGAGCTAGCTGCTTACCTGCTGTACAGAATTGGGATAAAAAGGGCCTGAAAAGGTGATGAGTGATTTACGTGAATCTCACTAAACCTAGCCTCCCATTCAGTTGTTCTTCAGTGCTGATGGAAATAATTTCTCATTTACAGGGACAGTCTTGAGGTGGCAATCAGACTCAAAGCTGCCCTTTGGAAAAAAAGTAAGGTTTGTCCCTAGCACATAATGTATACACAGTTGCTGCAAAAGCCATCCTGGCATGGCTGGTTGTGGAATCAGTTCATCCTGAGGTGTCATCAGTGTCTCTGCCCTGCTTTGCATTGTGCTATAGCTTCAAAGCACTGAGCAACAGCAAATGTGAAAGACTTCAGGGAGCTAGTGAAATTCAGCAAAGTGCGTTAAAAATGGAGGAAGAAAAGTCTCTGGTAAGACAATTAATTAGATTTACAACTTGCTGTGTTTCTTTCATTCTCTTTCCAGATGGGGAACAAAGAGATGACATAGACTTTAATTCCAGAAAAAGTCACTCTCCAGTGAGAGAAACAAGGTCTTCCCAAACTTTGCTGGTGACAGAAGCCAAGGAAGGGTAATTGATGAACAGTCACGCAGATGTTTACAGAGCTGTTAAGATTTATGTGTGAAGCCTGTTCAACCCTGAAAATGCAGTGTTTTCTGTAAGGAAGAAACTGACAGGTCTGTGAGAGACAAGCTTTTCAATTTCTCTTCCTGTCAGTGTAGTCCTTCAGGCCTGAGAGCAAACTGCAAATTACCCACCCGCAGTTCTTGGTGCTACAATGCTCAGTGCAATGGACTAGACTAGTTTATCCTGTGGTGTTTTGTTTTGTTCTGTTTTGTTTTGTTTTGTTTTGTTAGAAGTAACATGTCCAAGTCTATGACTGGACTGATACAAAAAGATAAAGTCACCATGTGCATGACATACCATGTAGATGTATAACAGAGTCCTGGAATAGAACATTTAAATATTTTGGTGTTGAGATATTACAGTGTTTGTGTTGGTTAATTTACTGTTTTGTGCCTATGTGTTTGAGATTGATGGCACTGCCAGGAACTCTGGTACTGACCTAGAAGAATAGTCAGCATGAGCTGTCAAATATCAGGCTCTACAACTAAGGGATATTTATGACTTTTCTCCTCTGAAGGTATTAAAGGCCTTGAAGGAAAAGTTTGTGTGGAGACTTCAAGTAAAAGGTAATACAGTAAAAGGCTATTTTACTTTTTTATAAGCATGGGGGGAAAAAAGGGAAGAAAAGTGTAGTATTTTTAGGATATTGGAGAGAGACACAGTTGATACAGTCTCAGTGTTTTAAATTAGTCTGGTGCTGAATATGTACCAGCTAAGTAAGGAAAAAGATATTATCTATACTGGAGAAGAAAAGTAAGCAAGTCTTTATTTAAAATTTAATCAAATTTAGACTTTAGTCAATTTCTACAAAGTAGTTCCGTACCTACTAAATCACTTTAATTCTTGACAGATAATGTACTAAAGAAAATATAGTGGGATTGTAATTGGGTTTGGGGGTAATATACTTTGTGGGAAACCAGATTATTAGGATAATTTTTCAACTTGACTTAACCTGTTACCCTGTGTGGTTCCTGTCATTAGACTGTGACAGGCCGGACTGCCTCACTGACTTGATCTCTTTGGTCCACCTGAAATGTGCCCTGCCCTGTACCTTTGTTTGCTAAGAAATGCTATGGCTATTTATTTGCAGTCCTTTCCCTTCCTTCAACAAAATCAGGCTTGTGAAGTGGAAGGAAAACTTCCTGATGTTATGCCATTATCCCAGTATTTAATGACACATGGCCATCTTGAGACAATTTGTTATTTCTATATTGCTTTTTAAGGTCACTACTTAACAAAGGTAAGCAAATACATGAATTGAGTAGATGTTCTGACACCCAGATCAGCTTTCAGCATTCATAAATTATCAGAGGACAGGTCCAAATCTGTGTGAAAAAAATCATTGAGATTAATTGTGAAGATGAAGCACAATATGATATTACACAGTACAAGCCAAAGCAAGACGAGGTGCAGAGTTAGGCAGGGCTGTTACATCAGCACTGAAACTGCCCACAGTGCAAGTGAGAGCACTTGCTGAGAAAGCACCATTATGCAAATATTTTTCTTCTTGCACACAGTTCACAGTTTCTTACTCAGGTCTTCCCTAGGACATTAATTAAAAGAAAAAGTGTGACCCAGTTTTGGGGGGATCTTAATCTTTAGCTTTTTTAGATTGCTTGCAGGCAATGCTTCTGTTCAGATCTCCTATAATGTCACACTGGCTGCGACACCACCTTGTGCAGCTGATGGCCTGAGGCCAACTACTCTACTTACTTTCAAGCCAACTTTGATCGTTCTCATTATCCAGGAAATGGACTGCTGAATGGAGGGGGTTCTGCTCTGTGGAGAGCAGTGGGTTGCATTTGGATGTCAATAACATGTTCTATTAAATTTGAAGGCAGGAGTTGAAGAGCTAAAAATGAAGGCTCAGCAATGTTTTTTAGCTGCTGCAGAATTCATGCCGGCAAAAGAGCTCTAACTGTATGACTCTGGCTAAGGGCCTAGAGCAATTTTTACTAAGAGGCTCTGGTGTCCTTCAAGGGTCCATAGTCCTGTTGGAGAGTAACCTACAATGTGTAACCTACAACATGCAGTTTGGCTGTTTTTGTGGCAATGTCACACATGAAATTAGGATTTGGTACTGGAGGGGAAGAAGTAGGTGGAACAGTAATGACTAATTTTGTACACGTGATCTACTTTAGCTACTGATGATGTGATAAACATGAGAAAAAATACATGAAGAAATATTTCTTCCTCTGTCTATAAATGTATATAACATACTAGATATATTTCTGCATGCTTTTAAAAAATTCTCTGCAGCACTCTCTCCTTTGTGAGCATATCAGATGATGCATTAAGATGAAATTAGTCCCTCATTTTGGAATGCACAGGCTCAACATTTGCCACAGCTTTGCTCTAAGAAACGGATTCAGACATTGTAGTCTCCATCAAAGGATGGCAGATTGTTGGCAGAATCTTTTCCCATTTGTTTCTGCAAGTGAAACAGTTAATAAATCAATCATGCATTATTATTAGTGGATTAGCAATCACACTCCCAAATGCTACCAGCTGTTCTCACACTTTCTCCTGATGATTACCTTTAAATCCTATCAAGGGACAAGATTCCTTTTGCCTTGCCTGGCATTAGCACCCTAGTGACCCACAGGCAAAGTCAGTAGTCGCTAAACTAGCTCTCTGTCATGGTGGAAGAACAGACTGCCTTAACCAGATCCACTGTTACTTCAGAAGAATTTAGTTTCTCCTGTCAGTGCCTCCACTTCTTATTTTTTCCTTTGTTTAGTTTTTTTCCACCTCAGCCAGCTGAAGCTGAACAGAAGGAAGTTTGCCACAATGAATCACTCAAGAGTCTGTTGTGGGGTCACACAGAATGGGAGAGTTTTGCAAGGCTGAAGACTGCAGAGGAGCTGGAACCAAGAAAAATGAGAAGAAGGTAGATACTTAACAAATTCATTTTTTCTGGTTAATTAAGCTTATTTACCTCTTGTCTGTAGCTGAGTGTCATCTGTAAACTTGCCTGTTCCTCTTGGTTTGAAAGCAGGAAAACAGCCCTGGAGACAGGTCATAAATTGACGAGAGAATTCATGGTCTGCAAGCTCTCCTTGTCTGCAGTTTCATAGGAGAATTACTTAAAATTGTATGTTGAACATATAAAATAGTACAACACTTTTTTTGTGTGTTTTGAAATGCTCACCAATTAAATGGCTTAACTCAGCAGTGACTCCTTATTTTGCCTCATAAGCTACTTTGTGTTTGTTTTCATGGCATTTGTTTCATTATCACTGGGATTCATTTACAAAGGCACTGGGGTATTATGTATGCAAAAAATTTCAAAAAGTATGATTACACTTAAGTTACCATGTGCTTCATTTTTAAGGAGCAGTTATTTTTCAAAATGTTTGGGTTTGAAACATATAGAAACATATAGATACTAAAGTATTTTGAATAGTAATGAATATTCTTACAGTTTCATTAAGTTTTACTGTGTGGAGGATTCATGTTAATATATGTGTAAAATATTTTTCTTACAGCTTTGTAGGTTTTTTTGCCAACTTGTTACTAGACATGAAGGATGGTCTGGAGATTTAAGATCTTCTTAGTATGCAGACAAAGATAACAGGATATAAACTGAAAGGTATAAGCCACGTTTAAACTCTACCTTGAACCTTGAATGATGCATGATTGTGCAAGTAACTTCTTCAAGTGCCTCCCAGTAAATATGCAGCCACAGTATGCTTGCAGCACTGTACTTTCTGATATGATCAACATAGTTATCTTCTGGGGTGGATGGTTAGATAAAGGAAGGGGCTGGCATTCAGATCAGGGCTCACTGTGTCTGAGTCTTAAGGTGTTAGACTGTTTCATTCAGAACTGTTATTTCCTCAATTGACCAAAAGTTTAATTTATAGAGTTTCTTTTCTAGAAACTGCAAACAGAAATGGTGGACAAGGAGTTGTGGCTAGGGGTTAATGTGAGAAAGCAAAGACCAATGCAACTGGACAAGAAAGAGCAGTTAAATGTTTGAGCATTGAATCGAAAAGTAAGAGAAACCTTTTCCAGTCAGCTCAAATAATTTTTTCTATGCATAGGGAGAGCAATAATGAGAGAAGCAAGATCTGGGAGGCACGCAGACTGAAAGCAACCTTCAGTTCCTACCAAGAGCTTCCTTAGACAAATACCTAAATGGGCCAGCTTGCTACCATTTAGTCCTCCACCCTTACCTAATACTTATTCCTCTGTGGACAGTCTCAGCTCACAAGGCTGGATTGAAAATTCAGGTTATGGGCTCATCATTCTGCCTGGAGTATTTTGCTGGCTTTCAAACCACCTCTTCCCTTTCTGCTTTTCAAACAATGTTTTTCTGGCTGCTTAAAGCTCTGCTTCATGATATGTTCACCGGCAGACTTGCTGCCTGTCTATAACTGTTGGAGTTCCAGCCCAGCAAACCATGCATGTGGTCCCCAGTGTTGTCATGCCAAGCACAAAACATGACACAGGAGCCAGAGAGCTCACATGATGTTTCTCTAATGCTCTGGATTGCTTTTCTTGCAGACTCAGAACACTTACTCACTTACTATGTGAAATTTTATTTGTTCTCTTTAGGTTTCAGCTTCTCCTCAAATAGGGTAATAAAATTTTGCTTGCTGTAAAAAAAAGTGGAGGAAATGCAGTGCAAGTCCAAATATGAGTGTACAGCAGCTAATTGTGAAATGATGTGACTGTTTTAGATGAAACATGATTAAGAAAATAGAGAAGTTTTAAGATAATTTTCAGTCCTTTTAAGCTATGAAACCCTGTAGTGTTCAGGACCTTTTGGGAGCATATCACTACCTTACACTTTTCTTTTTAAAAAGAAAGAAATTAGATGTGCTGTGTAAACATTTGAATTTAAACTTAATATGGTATGCAAACCTGGTGTGTAAGGAAAGGTCACTCAGAGAATAGTGTACTCTGAGCTCTGTGACCACCAGGAAAATCTAAAATCAGTTCCTGCTTTGTTTTTTATTTTTTAAAATCATCTTGGGCAAGGTGCTTTGTCAATAAGGTCTCTCTTTACAGAGGAGGCATTGTAATGATGAGTACATGAGGGGCAGTGAGCTGCCTCAGTGCTGCTCTGATGGGAACCATGTGAGTACCTACTCACCTGCTCTCCCTGCAGCAGACCCTACCATGAGGAAGGTGGCTTCATATTTGGATAGATGATGGATGAGTAATATTTCAGCATTGTGGGCTGGTTCTCAGGCTAGTATTCAGTGGACAACAGGAAATCATGTGTAAACAAAGACAAATTTGAAATGCTGAGCCATATTGCCAAGCTGGAGAAAGACACAGTGCTTCCATCTTGTGGTGTGTACTCCACTATTTTTCTTCATTGTCAGTACTGCCTCAGGACACTGGAGTTGTGAGCCATGACTAGGTTTTAGAGGTGCTGTTGTAATACAAACAGTACTGCTACCACTAAGCAGCTTGCTTTTTAATAGTGGTCTTCACTGCAAAACCCCAAATCCAAGTTAATTACAGAAGGCAGGGGGATGTGGAATTATTTCAATTAGACCAGGACAGCAGCCCTCCGTCCAGAAAAACAGCTTTAAGCACAACTGCTGGAGCAAGTTGAATCCAGCTCATTAAGACCAAGTGTTAAGACCACAGATAGCTCTTAAACTGTCTTTTAAAAACTGCCTCTTCTACTGGTTACTGTTGTCTGAAAAGCTGCTCTGCTTTTGCTTGATGGCATCTCTTGCATCTCTTGGCATCTCTCAGCCAAGCTGAGACTAGTAGCTCTCACCTAATTGTGACTCTGCCCTCTGAACCTGTCCTGGTCTGGGAAGTCAGAGCTTGTAAACCTTCTTTCATGCTCTTGAGATAATTTCCCATCTAATGTGTGCTTTTGTGCTGATTTGATTGGATAAACATAGGTAGAGGAAAACATATGTATGCCTGTCATTAGGATTAGTAGTTACAATTTATTTATGGTGCCTTATAATTCTTGAAATTTTGTGGGACTAATGGATATCTTATGTTCCACAAATATTTAAGCAAGCTCTATCTGAAGATGGTGATTTTGCATTTTTTCTCCTTATGAATACTGACCTCTCAATTTTGTTCTGCCAAGTGAATCCCATTGGATTTTACACCTGCTGCTCCCTCACCTGTTTAGAAATGAGTCTGGATGTGACTGCTGTCCTACTGCCATAGCCAATGACTCCTCACAGGACTGAGGTTAAGCTTTTGAAACAAATGAAATTTGTAGTCGCTCAAGTTATTTCAATCAGAATGGAAAATTTTAACTGCAGGTGTTCTAAAGATCAGTACAGGGTTAATTGACAGTTAATATTGATGAAATTTTGTAATTCCCTATTTCTTAAGTCTCCTAAGAGCAGGTTGTATCCACAGTGGCATCTTCTTGGTCTCAAACAGCTGTGAAACAGCAATTCTTGGCTTTAATTTGAGTTACAAATACCCCATTTCCTGAATGGATGCTAACTTTGAAGAAATAAGTACTGCTCAACTGCCCACAGCCTGTGGACACAAGAAACAAGTTATCAGTTTGACAGGATTAGGAAGAGAGGAAGGTGATATAAGGCTGAGGAGGAAAAAGACTGAAAGAAAGAGATGGAACAAGCTGATGACTGCATGGAGATGAGAAGTAAGCGATATGGATGTATTCCTTATGAAGTGGGATAGATGGGATTAAAGAAACCCCAGGAAAGTTATAGTCAGGAGATATAAAATATGCCTGTATCTAGTAAATAAGAGCACAGAAGAGAGAGGGGTTGGGAGGAAAAAGAAAGCAAAAAAAGAGAATTTATAATGAAAAAGGTCTTGCTGAGCTGACAGAAGAATGTCCCTGGAGGAGAAGAATGCAAACCTATAAAGAATTGAGTATTTTGAGTAGCTTGAGGCAAAGCACAAGTCCTGGCAATGAGGGAAATGAAATTCTTTGGAAGAAGGAAAAAGTAGATTTTCAAACTGGATAGAACTGACATAGATGTAGAGTCAATTTCAAGTGTTATTCTATTGGTTGATCAGATATTATACTAAAATACTTACATTTCATTTTTCTGGGAAGCAAAATCCCTGAGAAGTTTGCTGTGATTTTTTAATAGCTTTGTCTACAAAGGTCTCATGTTTTCATTACCACTGCTGGATGGCATGGTGAGTGAACCAGAGAGCCTGACACCCAAGGATTTGTATTTTCCTTGATATGGGTATGCCTGCAACATAGAGGAAAGATGCTCCAGGCAACTTGAGGCAGGCTGAATGTCGGTATTGTTGTATGGTGGTTGAAATGGCACAAGACTCTGTTCTGCATACACCTGAGTAATGTTAGAGCTGAAACCTCTTCTGTTGTCATTGCTCTTCTTTCATGTGTACATCATGGCAGCCAGGTGCATGACTGTAGTGCAAATGTGTCAGGATTGGACCTCATAGATGTGAGAACAATGTCAACAGTTACAGAAATGTGTTAATTAATAATGAAGAATATTTAATATTCTGTGTGCTGGCTTCCGCTTTTCCGTCTGCTGACACAGCTTTGTGTCTCACTAGTCCTGGTTATTGCTAGGAAACTACATGTCAGAAGCAAACATGCCATTTTAGCAGGGCTGGCTACTGAGGGAAACCTGAGCTCCTGAAAGCCTTCATTCACTTTAAATGGAACTCATAATCTGGGCAGTCTAATTTTTGTTGGCAGGAACTAGGTTACAGTTAGATGATAATCTTATTCTCCAGCGCAGTGAAGGCCATAAAAGGAATGATTTTGGAAATGGCTTCCTCTGTTTCTAGCTGAAGAATGACATTTCTTTAGAAGAGGAGTTACTTTTTCAGCTACGTTTTTGTTGAGAGCAAAAGATTTATTTTCAGGTACCTCAAATGTCTTAGCATAAATGGTTTTTAAAAGATCTTTTCAGAACAAGACTTGAAATATAACAATATTGTTTTAAGTAAAAAGGGTAAAACTCCAGTTTAGTCCTTCATGAGTATGGTAAGTTGTGTTTTAAATTTTTAAAGTAACTTTCTTAGAGTATCTTATCTTAATGCAGGAAAATAAACCCCATCAGTTCCAAGTGGTACTGACCCCCACCTCCTTACAGCCTCCTTTCAGGCAGTTGTAGTGAACAGTAAGGTCACCCTCGAGCTTCCTTTTCTCCAGACTAAACACCCCCAGCTCCCTCAGCTGCTCCTCATAGGACTTATTCTCCAGACCCTTCCCCAGCTCCATTGCCCTTCTCTGGACATGAAAAGTGATAAAAGTAAGATGTTTTCTGGTTTTTTGCTCTATTCCTGGCAATACAACTGCTAGCAAATTAAAGGCCAAGTAGAGTATTGGAAAAAGACGTGTTCAGGGAGAAGGTGTAAGATGAAATATCCAATAGAGCATGCTGGAGCTCTCCAGACATGTGAAACCATAGGGCTGAGATAATGTGTAAGAAATTACACAGACCCTCTATAGTGGGAAGGTTTTCTGCCTAGTTATAAACAACTTTATCCATAGGCACTCATAGGCATCACTTTGGGTACTGAAATCCCAGTGCCAATATCTATTACCAAATAGAACTTTCTGTGATGTTATGGTTTTTGTAATGCACTCAGGTTTTTTTTATAGAGACTGTGGAGGTGACATGTTAATAGGATATAACAAATACACAAATATTGGAAATTCTGGTGCTTTTACCATACTGGATGCTCAGCACTGTGTAAGCATGGGACAAAAATCTGCATATCCCAGACAGGGCTGTTCTGTTTCTTCTTTGAATGTTTCATTGCTTGGCTAAGTTAATTGTACACAAGCACAGCATAATTTTTCCCTTTCCCTCTGCCTTTCGAGCTGAGGGAAAACACTTGATAAAGGACAAAAAATAGTTTGCAGCAGATCAGTCAAAGTAAATCCCATTTTAATTGGAAAATATGGAGCCATTTATTCTTATTTAGTCATGTTGCCTGCCAAATATGTGCCTTCTATCTCTAGCCACTTTAGCACTAGTCTCTTTAATGTTCTTTGTGCGTATGTTTAGAAATTAAAAAGTTTGTGTTTATTTTTCGTACTGCAGAGTTACTGAACTGCTTTTGGTTAGATTTGATACTTATCTTTTTAAAGACTAGCTGGAAATTACCAGCTTGAAATGTGAGTTTCAAAGCTCCTCACAACTGCTTAGTAGACTTATCAGGAGATGAGGAGAGATGAAAGGAACTTTCAATAGAATGTTTATTCATTTTGCTCCTTACCTTTGATCATTACTTACCTACAAGGAGGACTCTTTCCTTAAGGACACCATGCTGCCATTTTGGACATCCAAACTGTTGTTCCTGGATAGTATTGTCAGTAGTTTCCAGTGGCTTACTTGTCTTTTTTTACTGGAAACTACCTTACCTGCACTTGTACTCGTGTGGCTAACTTCAAACCTCCTGTGAAACACTCAATTTAAAAATGAAATAAAATATGTTCACACTTCACTAGGTCCAACCTTTTTTGCAAATCTGTTTTGGAGTGCAGTCCCATGAGTTACTGGCTTGTGCAAGGCATAAACCTCTGCCATGGGGCTGTGGCTGTGAGAAGCAGAGCTGGGAACCTGTGGCAGTGGATATTCTGTTGAAGGAACAATGACAAGGAACAGCAGCCTGAAAATACAGATTATCTTTAGAATTAAAAGGATAGTATTGCCATTTCTGCAGAGAGTCCTGTGGGTATTTTCTCCTATTACAATGAAGAAGATAGTCCCTTTCTTAGGTAATTCCAAGTTCCAGTTTTACTAGAAGTGTGTTCTATGTGCCCTGCATGTCATGAAGGAGTTGAACAGGTTGTACCTAAATTTGGAAGAGGATGCATAAATAGATGGTGTTTATTCTTTTAGCATCTGATTCAAAGACCTTTTCAATGTTGTAGAGGATCACGACTGACTTCAGTGAACACTAAGCCAGTAACTCCAGTTCAAGGATACAGTCACTGCAAGAATGTAATCAAGTGGATAGAGGCACTTTTGCAAAGGATACCAATCATCATATGGCTCAGCCTGATTTCTTATCCCAGGTCCCTCATCAGCATGACTGCTTTCATCTTTTTGCCTAGCTTTGCAATAGCCTGAAGCATCATAAAACCCCTCAACCCTATGCCCTTTGTTGCATACAAGTGTATTCTTTGACAGACTGCCTGGAACAGACATACTTTGGCTAGCATTTAAGTCTATCTAAATAAGAATGTTTTGTGGTTCTTTTGTTGCTGTCGTTTTTGTTTTGTGTAGGAGGATGGTATGTTTTGTTGATTTAAGATGTTTCAGGAATTTTAGAGACTTTTTAGTGGTACATTTGGTGTTGGAAAGCAGCTGGATTATTTTCTCTCTAAACTTGCCAAATGGAATTTATTCCACAAACCCTTTGGCATTTTCCAGAATATGCTGCCAACCCAGACTTTTTAAAATAACTGTAGCTTTCTTTCCTTATGCTGTCATCTTGTTCTCCAGGTATTTTTGTGTAGAATAAAAGCTTGAAAACATATGCATAAGGTGGGCACATTTCAAAAAGACGTTTGAGTTTTTAAAGAAAAATGGGATGAGAGACAAAGGCATATCAGAACACAGACCTGCTGGGTGTTTAGGATCAAATGTAGGTCATCTGTTTCATGCTGTGGCATGTAGAGAAATCTCAGAATTCACTTGTAGCCAGTAACTGAGCATGTGAAAATTGTTTCTGTGAAAATGGAAAATCATGAAATATTGCTGTCCATGCAGTGAATTCACACAGCTATTTTGTGGATCAGTTTTCTGTGTAAATGATTTTTATTTTGCTTGTATTGACCTTTCCAACAGGGGTCTAATCCAGAGTTCCTAGTGAAATAGGAAGGATTCCTCATTTTGACCACTTTTGAATGTTGAGTGCTGTAAATGGAAAGTCCAAAATTGTTAGAAAAGGCTTCTCTGATCAAACATACAAAGTATACAGCTGCAACCTGTGAACCCTACAACACATAACCTTACAAAACTTTGTTTTTCCATTTGTCTGGATGCTTGTATTGTATTGAAAAATCTTAGGTGATGATAAACAAGCTAGTAATGCCCTTAAAGAGGCAATGCATGGGAAATTGTTGCCTGCTTTGCTGTCTTGTCATACATTGGAGTTAGGATTGATAAATTCTCTTTCAGAGGAGAAGTATCTCTTGTCATTGTTGATCAAGGAATAGGAACATTCAGTCTCAGGGGACGTGCCAAACATTTCTGATGCAGCTTAGAAATATCCATGTACACATCAGGTTCTTGTTCAGTGCTGCCTGTCCCAGATGGAGTCATATGATGTGAATCATTGAGGAAGTTTAATTCATTGCTGGCATTTTCCCTACGGGTCTCTTGCATACTGGGATATCTCCAACCAGTGCTAATCAGTGGGGATGACATTTTCTCCACACTAACACTGGATTGACAGCTTTCCAGCAGGCAGAACAGCTCAGAAAAAGGAAGTCCTCCTAACTTTTTCTTGACTCTATGGTTAATAATGGTGGGAATTGGGCACCTTTAAAATGTCTCCAATACCCATGTCTTAATGATTATCCACACCCATCAGAGCAGAGTGTTCTATTTATTCCCGGTTAACCTAAATCCCTCATAAGGTAAATCAAAGGATAATACATTTACATAAGCCAAATATAGCCAAAGTTAGTAGGTGTATAAGCAAGCCAAAAGAAATAAAAGCTAATCTTGATATGTACCTTTACTTAAGCTCATCTTCAGCTAGCAAGCAGTCAGAATACTTTGGTGCTTTATGGCTGGGATCTAGTTCTTGGACAAAGCCCACTACTTTGGATTTAAATGTCACTGAAAAAAAACCTATATTTATGGGTTGCATGCATGTGGTAAGTGGCCAAACTTTTCTTGGAATTCTGTTCA
Organism: Trochalopteron elliotii; assembly: GCA_024734555.1. Classification (NCBI taxonomy): domain Eukaryota; kingdom Metazoa; phylum Chordata; class Aves; order Passeriformes; family Leiothrichidae; genus Trochalopteron; species Trochalopteron elliotii. The sequence goes on along the minus strand of JANPWX010000026.1, from coordinate 4,513,815 downwards.
GATTCAAGCATTCCACCTTTTTTCCTTTATGTTTTCCTGTAATTCATCACTTTCTTAAGGATCAGTTTAAATATTTTCATACAGGACATGTAGTAGTTCACCTTACTGTAGAAATGCTGATGTATTTCAGATGTTAGCTAGACAGTATTCTCCTTTCCAGATTACATACAGGCTGGTTCCTTCACTGGACTATAAATAAATCGTTATCCCATTGTGAGATAAGCATTCTTTCATCTGACTGGTGATGCACAAACCTCATTACATAGCTTTTCACAAAGCCACGTCCTTATACCAACAGTACTACCAGGTACAGGCATGTAAGAGAGTTCAAAAGTTGGGTACATTTCCAGTTGTTGAGGCTCATCATGTCAATAACCAGCACCTTTGGTGAGATAATGGATTTGAGATCAAGGGTTCCCAGGCCTTGAGAGATCCAGTGACAAGTTAGTTTCTGAACCAGCAGATGGAAAGGATTTACTAGAGTGATCAACTTTTTAGGTGCTGTGTACAACTAAAGAAACACTGTTACTAGTTACAGAAAAACTGTTTCATGCTCTATTTATAAATACCCAGGATAAAAGTAGATTCTACATAATTTAAGGGAGTCATGGGGGAGGGAAGGAGTGCTTTCATTGCTCCTGAGGAGTAGGGAATACACAAGGTGGTTTTGGATAAAAGGTGATTTTGTTGAATTATTTAGTGGTGATGCATTCTGTCCATCCAGCAGGAATAAACACTGAGTCTGTGCCCTAGTTTTCCAGTGTAAGGGAGCTAGGTACTGTAGTACTGTGGTATATGATCTGTTACAGAGGGTCTAGATCAAAGATCAGAATGAAATGCCAGCTGTGAAGACCCCTCACCACTCTTTTGTAATGCTCAATAATGTTACATGTGAGAACAAAAAGAAGTCTTAGAATTAGTACCTCTACTCTGTTCTTTATTACCCTGTGTAATTCCAGCTACACACAAAGGACTGAGTATTAGTGGAACTATGATAGTGAGAGAAGAAAATTAAAACCAACACCTATGTACATGTATGTACTGTTTTCCATTTTCTTTGCATATGTACATAGATAAACTGATTGAGAGTTGCTTAAAAATTGTGTACAGCACGGCATATTTGATGGGGGAGGGGAATATTACCAAAAATGTGGATTTTACCCATTAGTGTTTATTGTGACCTTTTCGTTTGCAATGGAAAAAAACCCCCAACCTTTTATACTTTCTCCTTTGCTCTTCTTCAGATCATAGCCCCTCTTCTTAAATATAATGTATGGAAGCCCAACTCCACTGAGGTTTGTAGCAAATATCCCACTGACCTCACTGAAACCAAGATTTTCCCTGAATTTATAAAATGGTTAAGCACTATTAAACCACACATGCCATAATGCACGCCCAAAATGCCAGTGGTTTCTTTTCCGGGACTGGCAAAAATGCTGTTGCTAGATCACAGGGTATTAAACCAGTGTTTCTGTTGTCAGATATCCAGCAGAACCATTGTTGCTATGCAGAGGAATGTTATTAAACAGTCCACTCCACAAAGTGTTCCTAATGTCAAAAGTAGAATGTACCTTTTAACATGTTGCTTTGGATTTTCAATATGTTTAATTATTTGCAGTGCTTTGGAATTTACAGTTTTTAAATACATGAAATACATCTGCTCTTGCCCAAAAATTTCAGTATTTTTAAACTTTGTTTCAAAATATCCCAATTTTGTGTATGAGCACTGAGTAGGACAACCAGCCTCGGAAGATCTGTTATGAGCATCTCCAAAGTGTTTCTGATTTGTTTCAGAAGAATTTTGTCTAGGCATAGAAAGGTAAGAATCCTTGGTTCTAAGACTTTCAATAATGATAGCTAACTGATTTCATATGAAACCTCTCTAGGAGCTGTAAGAATTTTCTATAGATCACTGTACCTTTCCATAAATGGTACTGTTTGTCACTTCTGAATTGATGTAGATATAAACTACTAAATGATAATCAAAGAGTCTGTATTTAATACCAACCTCAGTCTGTACTGATCTGCCCAAGAACTGAGCACCATTGCAGTCACAGGCTGGAAGTGCCAAAGGAAACATGGAGCTGTCATAATAGGGCTGCTTCCAAACAGTTTGCTAGGACATGTGAAGTAGGCATAGATGCACCAGAGCTGACACATTTAAGACTGTTAATGTGTTTTTTCTTAGGTATACATGGATTGCCCAAAATTATGGGCCTTCTTAAGAATATGTTCAAACCAGATTGCCTTTTGTAAAAGACTTTGGTCTCACACTACACTGTTGATCTTGTGTCTCCACATTTAAATGGATCTGTATGTTTCATTCACTGAATTAAAAATGACTTCCTGCAGGGACTTAATATAGAAGGAAGGCTTCTTAAAGGTGTAGTTCTCCTTACAGTCAAAAGATGGTACAATTTCTATTCCAAGTGGCCCAGCAACACAAAGTAATAGCTATGCATCCATTGTTTGCACTTATAGGAAGGGATAGGGCAAGAAAAGAAAGGTGGGGCTCCGTAGATGAGATCCCAGCAGCCTCTTGTTTGTCAGGCATTGGTTATGACCATGACCTTCTCTGGTAGTCAGTAATCCTGAATGTGGCCGAGGTGGCCAGGTTTAATTGACTCTAGTACAGCCATCGAGCCACCTGGTGCCAGAATGGACATCTGTACTGAAGGGATTATTGAAAGGCTTAGGGGGTTGAGAGAGCATGAAATGAAAGTGTCCTTCTCATAATCTCTGATGTTTTCGTAGTCTCTAAAAGCAACAACTTATGTAATTAAAGTAGCAAGTTTAATTAGACCTAACTATTGATTGGTTCAATGTTAATCTCAAAGTATTTTATACTGAGGTGCAGATAGTTCATAGCAAGAAAATGATGCTTCTGTGGAAAATAGTACTAGAGTTTACTTAATTTAAAAAGGAGAGAAGTTCCCACTAACTGCTCAAAACAGAGATTTAAGACAGGCTGTTCCCTGAAAAATGTGTGCTCTTCCCAGTACATTTTATTTTCTAGGAATACAAAGCAAATAAGATGCTCATGCTGATTAAAATGAACTTGGTTTTTTCACTAATCAACAATGGGATTTCAATCTCATTTTGTCTGTAATGAATCCTGAGCAGTTGTTTGCTTGGGCATACTGCTGATTGTAGCAGAACTGGGGAAACTAATTCTATGCAGAGGATCCATTATGTTCTTCTGCAAAGTAGGATCAGTAAGGATCTAATATTCCTAGCACACAAATATTTAGATGTATATGCTGCTACATCTGAGCTGAGAAAGCAGAAACATGTCTGCACGCAGCATGTGCGACGATTGTAATGGAAAATTTATATCCTTGAGTAATAGAGCGAGTATTTCTGTATACACTGAAATGCTACTGTGAATCTGCTTAGAAGTAAGACTAATAATTTGAGACAAGTGCTCAAATATAGATACAAGTGCTCTGCTTTTAGGTCTGTAATATCTGTTTCAGGAATTCCAGTTCTGCCAGTGCCTGTAAAAATTGTGCTTGGTCCTAACAGGTTAAGCTCAGGCACCAGTATTAGGCACTGTATGGGCTCAGTGAAGAACCTTCAGGCTCAACGTAGAAGTAGCCAAAAGAAAACAGTGAGTACAGGGCTTTGTCAAAATTTTCTTGCTTTCAGGAATGAAGGTATGGTTGAAAGCCACACATTATCACATTTTTCCACCAAGGACTCCTTTATGGATGTCATCCACTGTAGCAGGACTGTATTTGGAGAAGGCAAAACAAATAGTGGTATTTTTCAATTCCCTGGCTTCAGATTGAAGGATACAATGAGAGCTATTGCCAAAAAAAATTTTGGCAGATCAAGGCAGAATCCTATCTCTGGAATGGATATGAGCATTATGCTGCAAAACAAAGGGTTTGTTTTCTGTTCCCTGAGTTCAAGCTCAGCCTGGGAACAGGAGTAAGTTTGTGACTTTTAAGAGTTGAAATTTTAGTTTCAGGCACTGGGATTATCTGAGATGTGTCTAAATAATTCTCTCAATTTTCTGGATTATCTTCAGAAAATTATTGTAGAGGCAGACTGACATTTTTGGTTCCTTCCCACCAAGCTAGAGCCCATTCACCTCTAGAAATCAAGGAACTCTCTGTGCATGGAGAATGACTTCTGCAAAACCTGAAAGAGGTAAAAGATACTGCTAATATACATCCTTGCAGCTCTTTCCTCCCTCTTGTAATGATCTTTGTCTTATTTAACAGTGGTTTCTGAAGCATTCTGGTTATCTCTAGGAATTTATTTTTTTAGGCATGGCACAGTGTGTGGTTTCTAAATTGTAAGTAATCCACTGAAATAGCTGATTTGGACTGGACTGCTGGAAAATATTGCTGATGAGGGTTTGAGTGAGTGCTTTTATACTTTCCATTACCCTTGGAACCCCTACATGCCCAGAAAGTTGTTCAATTCATTCTAAGTTGGAGGTAAAGCCATAAAAAAGTCTAACTAGCTGAATGCGTCAGTTGCTTTGGAATATAATTGTCTTGGTAGATAGTTTTGGTTTGTGTGTTTTGTTTCCTTGTATTTAACAATTATAAAGACATTCCGAGTAAGCAGTGCTGTAGGAAGTTCCCTCTGGATGTTCCTGGAGTTTGGAGACAGCCATTTCAGTTCAGAACTTCTCTGGCACAAGTGGTGTCAGAGCAAGTGACAAGCTGTCTCCATGCTGAGTTGATGAAGCAGGAGACCTAAAGGTAATTATTTCTTGTTCTTGTTTGGGCTCCCTGGTCTGAAAGGGATAAGTGGAGAAATTGTGAATGCTGCTTATGATGATGGTGTCAAAGCCCTAAAATTCAGGGAGAATGGGGACAGTGGACAAGGCAAGGACTAAAATGTGCCACCAGCTGTTCATTTGTTTTCCAAACAAACAATGTTTGTCTTCCCTTTTACAGATCCACCTTCCCCTGTGTATAGCAGCACCTCAGTTTCACCTGTCGTCTCTTACTGCAGGATACAGTTACTGTATCCTGCAGTAACTGTAAACAAACCAAACAATTTTATTTAATGATAAAGGCAGTATAGACCACTTCAAACAGGACACTGCATGTGCTGTTTTCAAGAGATTTTGCTAGATATAATAACATTGAAACATGTCCAGATGTGGTTGAAATCGCTAACGGCTGTTAAAGGCAGAACCTGCAGCACTGAAAAACAGGTTCCATGTGACTAAATCCATGAGACAGCTAAGAAGCTGTGCTATGCCTCTCAGTTGCAGTGCTCTCTGGCCATGAGACACATTCAGCAGCACTTTTTCTCTCTTCCAAACTTATGTCAGTAGATATAATTCAGATCTTAGCAGAGAAACATGGAAATTCATACAATTTTCTGCCTGAATTAGAAACCCTCTGTTCTGTGGGAGCTTGCAGAATTGTTTCAACTTTTTGATTATAATACTAGTGATTAAGTAGCTGAATTTCCTGCATTTCTGGATAAAGTAGTGAGGCACAGTTGAGGTTATTACCTTCCATTTCAATAGATGGAGGCCAGCTGTATGAGTTTCAGTAAGACAAACTGCTGAGTCTGCCCTTAGGTCACAGCAACCCGAGGCAGTGCTACAGATTATGGGCAGAGTGGCTGGAAAGCTGCCTGATGGTGAATGACCTGGAGATGCTGGTCCATGGTTGGATGTGTTCCCAGGTGGCTAAGAAGTTCAGTGACTTTCTGGCCTGTATCAGCAACAGAGTGGCCAGCAGGACCTGGGCAGTGATTGTCCCCCTGTACTCAGCACTAATGAGACCTCACCTCAAACGCTGTGTTCAGTTTTGGGCCCCTCACTACAAGAAGGACATTGAGGTGCTGGAACATGTCCAGAGAAGGGCAGTGAGGTTGATGAAGGGTCTGGAGTGCAAGTCCTGTGAGGAGCAGCTGGGGGTGTTTAGCCTGGAGAAAAGGAGACTTTGGGGGGAATCTTAGCACCCTCTACAACTGCTTGAAAGGAGGTTGTAGCAAGGCAGGGGTTGGTCTTTTCTCTCAGGAAAAGAGGAGACAGCCTCAAGTTTTGCCATGAGAGGTTAGGTTGGGTATTAGAAAAAATTTCTTCACTGAAAGTGTTTAAGCATTGGAGCAGGCTCCCCAGGGAAGTAGTGGAGTCACTATCTCTAGAAACATGTGAAAACCAGATAGGCTTAGTGCTATGGTTTAGCAGGCATGGTGGTATATGGTCAAAAGTTGGACTTGAGACCTTGAGACCTTTTCCAGCCTTTATAATTCTATGATTTCTATACTGCTGGAATTCTTTAATTTCAGATGCTCAGTCACACTCTTCTGTGTATCATTATCTTAATGCAGCCTCCTGTGGTATAGCTGTATTGAACCAGTGAAGCTTCTTTCTACTCTATCTACTCTGGACCTACAAAGAAAGATTGATGGATAACATTCTTATTTTGATGTTAAGTGGTAACTTTTCAAGTAGGACCAATTTATTTGGTCTGGTGATGTAAAAGAAAATCTGAAAGTGTTTGGAGTATTATGGATTGAAAAGGGAAATGCAGTCATGCAATCTTTGTCATTAGAACCTTCCAAACCCACCATCCTGGTAGAGCAAGAAAAATCATTAGTTACTAGAAGATAGTAGAACTAGGAGACCATTTTAGATTCACGACAACACATAAGCACAGATAACTCAGAGACTTCTTGACATTCTGATATAATATTTGAGCCAGCAAATGAGAGACCATTCTTGAATATTTCTTGGAAAAAAAAATCTTAAATTATGAGAGCTATGGACTTTGCATAGGAAAAAAGACAAGATATCCTGACTAGGACAGGCTGTTAAATTCCTGTGTTGTCCTGTGCAGGTCTGTTGATTCTTTTTCTACATTGCTCAGCCACCTTTGCAATAGACAGGCTTTTATTTAGCTAGTCACAAGGTTTATTTGAGGTGAAGCACCTTGTTTAGAGATGGTACTTTGTACCTTACACTGTCATAACATGTAATTTCACAGAATAGTCTATGTTCCACTCTCCAGGCAGTTGAACATCATCTCTGCTTCTCACCCTAGGGAGTGACTAGTTCATTGGCCATGTCATGCAATCATATCACAAAAGCCTTGGGGACTGTCAATGTTTAATCTGCCCTTAATGAAGTCTGCCAGATCAACTTACACTATTTGTCACTATTTTCTGGCCTGGCTGCCAGAGCCTTGGCAATGATTTGTGCTTCTAAAACAAGGGAAAAAATAGGCAGGCCTGCAGTTGTAAGCATTAACTAAAATTGAAATCCATGAGAAACCCAGGCAGAAATCCTCCTTTGATCTGTTTCCTGTGTGTTCTAGGCTGGATGAAATCAGTTTAGTTTTAATCCCCATAATGACTATTCCTTGGCTGAACTCAGGCAAGATCCATGCAGGGACTGAAGCCAGATGTAGGGCCTGCCTACTCTCTGGGGTAGACTAGAGTTCAGGAACCCTCAATCTGGAAAAGTCACAATGGAGTGCAGGCTTATGCACAGCACAAAGGCTTGTTAGTGGCCATGCACAGCCAGATTGTGTGTTTGTGCACTGAACTCCCTGGCATTTCTGTGTTATGAGTCAGTATGCAGATCCCTGCCAGCTCAGGTGGCCCTGCACGCACATTTGTAGACATGGCCTTAAATACCTAATGGCCGCCTTAAATACTTCAGGCAGGAATGTCAGCCTTCAAAACCTGCCACGTAACCCTGGTGTCTAGAGATGCTAAGCAGCAGCAAGGGCTGAGTAGCTGGGCATCTTCCTCATACTTAGGCAGAGAAGACACTGTGCCTGTCCTCTCTGAAGCAGTTAGTCTGGCAAAGCTCAGAAAGGACCTGTTGAACCTCAGCAAAACAGCTCCTGCCATCGTGGGCACAGAAACCCGATTCTACGCCTAATGAACAGCCAATTACTGAGGCAGAGATTGGACTTTCAAGGTTAGTGCCTTAAACAACAGCCTGACTACAGGCTATGCAGTGGTCTTTCTTCCGTCTTTGCATTCCCTTTGCTATTTGCCAATAACAAGACAGCAGCTTCAGGAGGATTCCCAAGTTACAATAGCCTAAAAAGATACAATTAAATAAGGGAATGTTGGTTAAGCTTTTATCTGGCTGCTAGGAGATTTGAGCCCAAATCTATCATCTCTTGAGTACTGTAATTGGCTCTCATCTCTTCCCCAGTCAGCTTTTTTAAGAAAGGGAACTTAAGAGAATGAGAATGTATGAATCCCAGTTGGAGATGGATATTTTCCTGCAGTCCAGATGAGGATACCAAGTTCATGGAGAGAATTTAAGATCTTACCATTCACAGGAGCTAAGTTAGACAGCTCTGTGCTAATGTGCTGGCTTTTGTGGGTATCATTCCTGTGGATTGCTTAAGCACAGAAATCTTGGCAAGAGGATCTGCAGACTGCAAGGCACCTTGTGGTTAGGCGCTGACACCCCTGCCTGTGCCTCTTTGTGAATCTGTCTCTTCCTTTATTTACTGCTAAGTTTTGTTTTCATCATCCAAAGCATGTCAATTCAAGTAGATGGGAAGTAGGACTTTTTCACTATAATAGGACCATGAGAGAAAAGAGACTGCAGTTTCAAAAGCAATGCAAATCTGATGAGCAGTCAGTGCCCTAGAAATATAAGTAACCTGTCTGTGTGAAAGTCTGGCATGGAGTTAACTGAGGTGGTGTGACAAGAAGTGATTTCCTTTGGAATAAGTGATATAATATTGTACAAAGGGTTTCCATTGACACTACTTTCTCTGACCAAAGTCATATATAATATTATGTTGTCAATATATTTTTTCATAGACCTGATGAAATGGTGTGGGAAAAGATGTGGAAAACATAATAAGCACCACTGATGGAATGGGTGAAAGACATTTTAAATAAGCAATGAACATCTGCCTTTCTCAGCTGTATGGTAGACTGTAGGGTTGCTATCATGTTCCATGTGGTGTGCCAAACAATGTGCAGATCGTAACAGCTCAATTACATTATTTTCTGAATCTATTCGCTGAGAGGCCGTTTTTGCAGATCTTGGGCTGTCAAGAGAAGCTTGGAGTCCTAGAGTGAGCTAACTCCCTGCTGGAAGGAAACTAACAGCAAGTTCACAGGTTACAGCTGCATCTTTGTGTGCCTGAGTCCTGCTATGAATGCAGATCTTTCTTTTGTTAGTCTATCTGCCGTCTCAGCAGTATCTCAGCCAGGTCCCTTACAGCATGATTGGAGTTTGAGGTAAGAAGTGTAAGTGCTGTGTGTTAGCTTACAGGAAGCACACTGGCACTAGTGAAATGTCCACTCCTGAGCTGTGTGCCCAAACACCCAGTCCTTTGCCTGAGGAAGCCACAAGTGTCCATGAGTTGGATACACACAGACTATCTACGTAGATAAAGGAGAGGGATCCAAGTTCATGCTGCTTCCATGCTGAGCTGGCTGGATTTCACTTCGCTCAGTCCAGAAGTCATGTAACTATGCCAGCTTTCTCTGTGCTATTCTCTTCTGTGTTGGGAGACTTGGCATAGCTATGAAAAGTAGTTGAGCCTTCTCATTCAATGTCAGATGTTTGCTCCTTTTTTAAAAATAAACTATTAGGTTCATTGCTTTACCTTGTTGTAATATTCATTTCTCAATTTGTCCCTGTTGCTGTCTTTGTGCAGTGTACTCTTTGAAGTTCAAGGTTTTACATAGCAAAATGTCAGAACTATGTGAGTTTAAGTGACAGCTTAGCTCTTTCTAATCTGCTTAAGGAATCTTTTCATTTTATTTCTTTTCTTTTTAAATATATGTCGACTTTCCTAGGGCCACTAAATATATGTTCCACTAGACATTGCCTAATTATTCTTCAATTTTCCATGTAAGATTAATTCAGAAATGGGTGTAGAAGTTTTGTTAAAAATATTTTCCTTTTTTTTTTTTTTTTTTAAATTTTAAAAAGGAAAAGATTGATTATAATGCTTTGTGGTTGTATGTCCTGTGGATAGAACAGGAGAGCCCTGGGGTTTAAAAGCCAAATGCCAGAGAGGCATGACTCCTGTGTAATGTTTGTCTAGGAATGCGATACTTGATAAATCATAAAATTTTCAGTCATGTAAGTTTTAGACTGTGTCCTGCTGATGCTGAACTTCCTCAAACCCAACTGAAGTTAACACTATGTATCGAATCTCCTTCACTTTTCTGTGTAAAAGAAAGAGAATGTTTGATGCTTTCACATCTTCATACAACCCTTGAGTTTCACAGACAAAATGTGTGTTTGTGTGCATAGCCTCTGATAAAATACTGCTCTGTGTGATTATCAGAGTAAATCTCCTGTATAGGTCAGTTTGGGTATTCAATGCAATTTATGGAACAAGGTTCTTTAATTTAAAAGTCCAGGGACTTTTGCCAATTGCAGTGAAACCTCTTTGAGAGATTTTGTGTTAGAATATGTCCGATTATTTGTGGCACCAGCAAGTTTTTTGTGAAATCCTAGTCTTGAACACCTGTTTGAAGAAGCCGTGTCCCAAACAATACTTCACCTTCAGGCTGCATGAATCTCATTTGTAAAAGTATGTTCACCACACAAGAAAGATAGAAAAAATGCTATGGGCTTTGAAACAATGCTTTATGCCTGCTTTGTCCCACCTGGAGAGCCCCCTTTGCACTGCAGGATGTAGGAGGACCTTGCTTACATTTTGGGGAAATGTTCTGTAGGCCAAGTACTCTCTCTTGTTCATCTTCTGAATAGGACGAGAGAAGAAAAATCAGTCTTCTGTGTATACTAATGTGGTTCATGCTAAGAACAGTTGCTGGGTTGACAGGTCAGGAGAGATATTAATCCACTGGGTCACAGTACAGGTATCTCAGAGGCAGGACATTAGCAAAGTTTCCTCAACAACATTGTTCAAACTGAAATCACCAATTTTGTGTTGAGTTAAACAGGTAGTTTTGCCTTCTGCACCATCTGGCTTTTGATTTGTATAATAACCAGGATAAGGGTTTTCTGCAAGGGTGACTGCAGATAAGGGAGGGCTGGGAGGCATCTATCTACCAGTTTCACCGGGGTCACAAAACATCTGTGATGTGACTACTACTTCATGTTATTCCCAACCAGGCAGGTCTTCAGCTGCTGACTTAGAAGACTCTCCCTGCCCAGCCCCATTGCTGGGGCCCTGACATCCCTCTGTCCCTGATGCCATCTGACAGACCTGCCCTGCCCTCCCCACCAGGGCTGTGTGTCTCTGAGCTGAGAGGAAAGTCATATAAACAGCAGTGTGCCTTCTCTATTTCTGCTCTACTGTACACTATGCCTCTCTGACTAACACAGCTCCTTTCAGGCACTTCCTGGAGTTTTGACGTAGCATGATTTCATACTGTAGGGTTAGTGACTTTGAAGCTGATATTTCAGTTTTGAATGGGGTAGATGTCAGCAGTATTTGGGCTTACATCATTAAATGGGGTTTCTGGTTCCTGGAAGAATAAACATACAGAGAAAATTTCAACTCTGCAAGATGCAATATTGATTGCTGCAGTGAGCCATGATGTCAAGTATATGCTTCCCTTCCTCCTTGTTTCCCACAAGTGCTAAATAATAGAACTTATTTACTGGCATTTACAAATTATTTTGTGTTTGTGACTGATGTAATGACATGCCCCCTATACTCTCATTTAATTTGTAACACCATTTGGATTTTTTTTATCCTACATTTCTAATGCAATTTTTAAATAACTGTATTTCCTGCCCCCTAGACATATCAGCTCTAATTTTATAATGAGAATTTCAGGGTTAGATTATTTTTAAAAAGAATCTAGGCCATATACATTATGTAAGGTTACCATAGTAACAGTTTCTCTGAGGGGAAAACCGACTGTCCGTAGTTTCCACAGAAACCACTCCCTGCTGAGAAGGTGCCTCCAAGGGAAGTGAAAGGAATATAAATGAGAGAGAGAAAGAGACGCGCACAGATGTCATATGACCTCTGCGGCATCCCTGCACTGTTGCAGATTCAACCGAGCGTTTCTGGGTTTGTTTTTAGTTTGTTGTTTTTGACTGCATGAGTGGCACCTTCTCTTGTCATGTAAAGTCTGGCCGCCCTTGTCTCGCGCGGAACTGGTTTTACAGCTGGAGGTACGGCGATGCTCCACCTTGGCAGTGAACTGACCACAGCAGATACTAAAGTCCAGTGCTCTAGGAACCATTGTGCGTGGGAGAATTTAAATGGTAAAAGGGAATTTCCCTTCTTTTTTTATTAACTTTTTTTTTTTATGCCTGAAAGAAGTAAGCAAAGACAAACAGGTATGGAAATACTTCCTTCCAGAGAGAAACAGGAGAGAAGGGAAGCTCAACTAATTTGTCAGTTAATGGTTTTGTTCTTTTTGGGTACAAGCATACACTGCTAGGAAAAATGTATTCTGTAAGGAAAAAAAATCCTCAAGTCCTAGGACTTGTTAACGGAGTAGGAAAAAAAAAAGGCGAAATGTCTTTAATGTACTTTAATATCACTGAGGCAAGTATGGATTAACATTTCTGAAATCCTTTTGCATTTATTTTTTTCACAAACAGCATTGATTTGTTTTATTTATTTTTTTTCCAAGGGCAATAAAACTGTGACATTCATTCAAGGCTTAGTGCAGCCATAACTACAGATTAACACGCTGGCTACTTCATCCTGTCATCTCTCTGCTGCTTTCTGGGGAAAGCAGGCTGACATGGTTATTAAATCTGGCAGCTGTGTTGTATGCACATGGGAAGCAAGTAGAGCGCAGCATATAGAAAATGAGTAGCTTTCAGATAGCAGCCTTCATTTCACTGCTGCAACACTTGAAACGCAGCCTAAAAAGCTCTTTCTCTTCTTTGTAATCACCAGTCGCTGGATCAGTGTGCAAATATCACAAATAGTTGCAAATGTAAGTATTCCTCGCCTGTGTGGTGCTTTCAGATTGCTAATTAAGGTTTCTACCTTAGTCTTCTGCTTGGAAAAGCAGCTGAAAACATCCTGACAGGGAAAGCTTCTCTGCAGTATTGTTCTGGCTTTCAGTGGAAGAGCTGCTGAGGGAAAGGGATGCATGAAAGCTTTCCATAACAAATAGTTTGCAGTTGTGTTTGTTGAGTCTGGGGATGTCTGCTTGCCATTTTGTCTGTGAGGGGAGAAGTCCAGCAAATGCAGGAGGTACTCAGTGAGATGTTTTTTTGCTTGGATTAGATAGTATTAAATATACAGCAGGAAAGATACTTCAGCAGTAATAGGCAGTTTGTGAGCACATAGAAGAAAAATTTTCCATGGTATTTTTCACCTGGAATCTTTTTTTAAAAAATCCATAAATGCAGACCCGGACTTCTCATTAAGACCTCGACAGTACCTTATTATCAGAAGCGCAAACAAATAGTCATCATAAGGGGCACCAGTAAGTCTGCATCTGACCTGATAAGAACAATGAACATAGCACGGTGAGCAATGCATGTTTTTCACCCATCTCACTCTGTCTATACGTGAAACGATCTTTATCTGCTACAGTGGCATCAAGACAGGATAGTAAGGTGGTTGGGAAGCAGTGGAGCTGAAGGTTTCTCAGTGTTGTGGTGATATCTGTAAGGGAGGAAATTGATACTTGTTAGCGTATTGTTGGTTTCATAGCACGGAAGAAGCAGTACGTTGGTTTTTATTCTCCTTTCTAATTCAAAGCTTCTTTATTGCCATTGTCCTATCCAGTTTATGGCTAATGAATTCTTACTGTGCTGTGAATGAAATCTGCTTCTTGAAAACAGCCTGTGATCAGTACCAAATATAAATGTCAGATAATTGCACAAGAAGTGCAGGCTGTAGCCAGTTTGTTTCTGTTGCTATGTCACGTTTCTTGCTTTATCTACAGGTTTTGTTATTTCTTGGGGACCACTGGTACTGTCAGCTTTTCATGAGCCATGTGAAAATGTCATTTTCACAGTTAACAGGTGACTGCCATTTAGTGATGAGGGAGACAATATGTGTGTTGTTTGCTGCAGTAGAGGACTAAAGATATTCGTGGTATAACCCCCTTGATAATGCTGCTGTAACACAGGTATTTGATGACTCTGTTGTGTTTATAAGCTGCCTTTGAAATACTTCAGCCTCATCTTACAGATGTATACGTACAAATGCCTGTCTTCACTGTTACAGTGAAGTAAAGCAATTAAAAGCTGATTTTGAAGCTTCCCTTTCCTTCCTCTTGTTTCCTTTTTCCCTTCCTAGTCAAAAATTCATAGCTTCTCTGAAACTTAGCTGTGAAAATGGTCATTTTTGATGACAGCTGTGGAGCTAAGCTTCCCAAGTCTGAGTGGCAGCCAGCCAGCTGCTGAGACAAGTGGTGACCTTTCAGGACAATGTCTCTCACAAAAATGTCAAAATATTAAAATGGCAGACATCAAATGCCATGTGCGTGGGGAAGGGTAGTCATCTGGCAGGCTTTCTGCTGAAGACAGTTAATCCACTGCTTGTTTGGATTATACATTGAAAGCCCCTGCCTAAGTCTCTAAAATATAGAGAAATTATTCATATGTGTCCTGAATAATTTCAGAAGTTCTTCTGGGAAGATTTGGGACACAGATGGAAAATTTCAGAGGTGTTTTATTTAAAATCTGCTCAGGCATCTTCCTGACAGGTATCCCAAAAAGAGGATTTTGGCCCTTAATATTGCTCTTTACATCATGTATCGGTTTTCCTCTCAAATCTCTTATCCAGAATGTATATGGATCCTGATGAAGCTTAAGCAAAGTTCATTGATGTGCACAGGATGCTGAAATTCTGATCACATGTGCACTGACTTTTTAGTCATATGCTGACTGCATGCTAAACAATCCCCTGCAGTTCTTGTTGCTGCAGCCCTGAGCTGAAGTCTCATTTGGTATTACATGCATCGATGCTTTGTAACTTTCTCTGAAGGCACTGAGGTGTGAGCATTCCCGTGCTCACTGATGTGTCAGATTCTCAGATACCTTTACCTCTGGTAACAGATCAGTGACACTGATAGGCTGCCTCGTGGGTTTCAGCCCTGCTGCATAAATATTTCTGGGAGGTGTGGAACTGCCTGATGCTTTACCTTGGCCTGTAGGAAAGCCAGGCAGTATGCATGGCTGATCAGGGAACAAACCTGTTCACCTTGTGATTGACCTCTCTTGGGGAGCAGGAAGGGCTACACCAGTAATGGCACCAGATCAGTCTTGTCCAGCCAGTTTGCAACTGGCCACAGTTCAAGAGAATTTTCAATATTCTCCTTGCAAAGCACAGGGTGAGCTGCCAACATGGATAACCCCTGCAAAGCATTAAATATTCAGATTTAATATTGCCAAATCCATTGTTACTTACCAAGATGCCTTACCAAGTTACTGAAAAGAAAAATAGCTTTTTCCACTATTTCTTTCCTTTTTTCCTTCCTTTTTAAGGTAGCAGTACTGTGTCACTCCAAGTTTTTTCTCTTACTTCAAGCAAGCAGCTTTTTCTAATTGTGTTTTAGTGTTCTTACCTTCTACTCATAGAGGAAGTGTTTCCTCTCCCCTCTGCTCTTTAAACCTGGGAACGCTGCATTCATTCCATGATCACCTTCTCTGTACTGTAGTTATAGGAAAGGCTACGTATCCATGTTGGTCTTTTCTTTCCAATTAGTATTCTATGATCACTCCTCCTTTCTCCTAATTCCCTACAAGAAGAATTCTGAGGCAAATGAACTAAGTAAGGACAAATTCCCATAAACATCTTACAGTAATTAATCCCTCCTCCTTACCTTCTTTTCTCCTTTCCCTTGTCTTCAAATTTTTATCTGTTTTCACACACACATTTCTGCTATTTGAGAATTACCAAGATGTAAAAATCTGTTTGGAAGAACAACATTATGCTTATCCAGTTGAGGAATAAAAAGGTAACAGAAGCATCAATTAATGTAAATTAACATAGCTCAGATACCTAGGCTGTTTTGGACTTTGATTTTCAAATGACAAACCACATGTAGGCCCAATCTATTTAATCATCTGATAATGTTAAAGAAATAAATAGGGATGCTGCTGTTTTCTGTGAGCTTTGCTTGAAGGAAAAATGTGAGAAAAATAACTGCAGCAGTGGTAATTTATTTTAAATCAAATTATACAGGACTTGGTTGTTTGCTAAGAACTGTGCAGTGTCAGATTGATTCAGTGCAGTTCATTAAATATCCGTCAGTATGAAATTCTGACTTGCACCAATGGCATTATCATTTTATTCAGTATTTATATTATTATTACTCTTTGCTATTTCTGCAGCATCTAGGAATACCTTTTTTTGTTACTGAGCTAGTTATTGTACAAAACCAGAAGGTAATCCTTGTCCCCAGACTGCTTACAAGCTCTATTACAAATAAATCAAAACCTTCTTTGCACTCATTTATTACCTTTCTTGTTTGGCTCTTTATCTGAATTTAGAACACAGATGTCAGTACTGTGTTATCTGAATTGGTCTTCAGGATACCAGACTTTGCTTAGACATGGGCTTGAAATTGCATGTAATTAAAATTAGGGAGTGACGTACACTTACTGTGACCTTATTTTTAAAGCTGTCTTACTGGTTCATTTGAAGTATTTCCCTTAGGCTGTTAGTGTTAATGAAGTATATTAATTGAAATTAACTCAACTGACCAAAACATGACTGTAGTTACAAAATATTTCTGGACCACCAACAGAGATTTCCCTTAAAATCGTTAAGACACTCTTGCCAATTACTAAGTTAATAAGAGTCATGAAAAACTTAATTACTAATGTAATAATATTCATTATTAAGTTTAATGAAGTATGTTTACTTTTGATTATTTACAGAATCTAAATTGCAACATTGGTTATTGACACGAAATAGCAGCAACATAACACATGACCATCACACACTAATTGACTCATGGACAATGTGTTGTGTTTTGGGGTGGACAGTGAGGATCACAATCTGGGTGAGATGAGAGTCTCACAGATGAGAATCTTCATCTGCATTGTCTGTAAGACCAATTTTTCCCATTGCTCTGCTCCTTATCCATCTTACAAGTAGATTTCAGGAGCAGTCACACATCTGTTAACATCAACTTTTCTGCTATCTTCTGTTTGAAAGATATGGTGTAAGGTACACAGTTTTTATACTCATAAACTAGGACCAACTGTCATCTGAAATCAGTGAACCCTGTAGTTCACAAAGCCCCATTATAATACACCATTCTATGGTCAGGGTATTTCATGTGTTCAGTTTGTACATGTTTGCTCTTCAGATTATCTTTCACAAAGCAAGGCTGTAGCATGTGAATACAAGCTATAACTCAACTGAGCAATGTAATCAACATATCTGCTCCAAAAGGCATATTTAGTCTTTCTGGAAATGTATATCACACAAACCACTATGATTTCTAAGAGCCATTTTTATTTTGAGGTGATAAACCTAGTTGTATATGCAGGAATAAAAAATCTGAAGGATCCCAGAGGGCCAGATTGCAGTTGAAAAGATCTACACAAATGCAAGCTAACAAACATGAAGGGCTGTTGTACTCCTCTACTGATTTTTTTTTTCCATGCAGGGAATGATGAATAAAAGTCTAAAAGATTATTTGTAAGCATGCAATTAATCATAAATCCAGCTTCATCTGGATGGATAAAACAGTAATATATCAATCTGGTTAGCTAGTACTTTGAAAGGATTTTGCAAAACTCATTAGGTCAGGAATATTAAGATGAGTACCTCTTTTCTTATGAGGCAATAATGTGACTCCCAAAGGGATAAGCTAGAAGGTCCAAGACAAAACAGTTTATCCCCAGGAATGGTATGGATTACTGTTAAGAACATTCTGAAATCCTGTCTCATCATTCATTTATTTCAAAGCATTCTGAAAAGTAATGACCTAATTTTGAAGACACTAAATCAAAAATAACCAAATCACTAAAGCTTGTTTGTCTTTTGGAAACATGGGTTGTGTTAATTTAAAGGCTTCAGTACTTCTGAGTCTCCTTTACCTATCTAGGGGAGCAATTGAAAAAAAGTTAAAAACTTTTCTGTTCTGTTCTGTTCTATTCTGTTTCCCCCCCTCCACTCTTCAATTCAGTGGGAATTCACTCACACAACGGCTCTTTTTAAGAAATTAGGGAGTTTTCAGACTGATAATAAGCTACCTCTGTTGAATACCTTGTAATGAACCACCTTCTGTTCTTACTCAGAAATAGGTTCACTGAAATAAGTGATCTTGGCAGAATGCAGAGAAGATCCTGCTGGATGTCATGGCTAGGTTTTTGAAAGTGGAAGTTGACATCAACTCCCTTGGCATTCTGAGTGTTGGCCCCACTGACATACCTGAAATCCATAGCTTGCCATAGCTTTATTACAGTATGTGTGGCCCTCACATTTTAAATTAGTCAGTAGTAATTGCTATGTAAAAGTCAGGGTAATTGCTATGTAAAAGTAAAGCAATGAGGTTGAAAATTGATTAAAGAATTAGATCACTAACAGCCAAGTTATTTTAGTATGTTTGGAGTTCCCAGGACAATATACTTACTAACCTTGGACCAAGACACAGCCATCCTAAAAGTGAATGCAACTCGTACTGCATATTCCCATGGCAAAATTTTACCCCTCATGGGCTTCCAACCATCGCTGTCCCTACTAGGTAGAATGCCCAAAGTACTCTTTTTCTCTATAAAATTAATAGTGTATGTTTTGAAATGAGAAATGGAGAATTCATTCAGTTTTTCTTTTGTTTTTAAGAACATGTTAAGAGTTAGCATAGTGAAGCTTGTAACATAGATGCCATTGTATAATGCTTATAATGAATAAAATGCTATGACATCAGAGGTCTTCTAGTAATCAATAATTATTGATGAGAAAATAAGTCATTATTTTCACTGTAATTATCAGAAGACGTGATGATTTGCTTTGGTTCTGACCTTGATTGTTCATGCGCTGAAATAATAGTTACAGTTAAATCCTTCTTTTCCGTAAATGTTCATAGGTTGTTCAGTATCAGAGAGTATGCATAGAGATGGACCACCATGTAAAACACTTCTGTTTCTTGGGAAGTATGAGTTCCCTCACCACTGGCATACAGTAATGCATTTTAAAAATGGTTCTGTCCTTAAAATGTTTTCTGAAAGGTTTTTCTTTGTTTTATTCTTGAAGATGTGAGGGCAGATAGACACATCTGAGTGCAAGTGCTATGGAGAGCAGAAAGAAAAAAGGTCTTTTTGATGTTCCTTGATCCTCAGCCAGCTAACCCTAGGAGAAACCAGAACTGATGTTATGATTTATGGAGCTGGGAAAACATAGCTGAGATCTTTGAGCAGCAGAGACCCCACACTACTCTGACCCTATCATCTGGAAAGCATTTTCCTGTAAATATTCTTCCCCTCTGTCACTGAGGAGAGTTTGAGTGTTGTCTGAGCAGCAAGTAGCACAATATCACTATGTCATCTGTGTTTCTGGTGAACTATCTAAATAAAGGTGTTAATAGAGTGTCTTTATAGAGATCCCTTCAGCTGATTGCTTTTATCTGGTATGGGGATTAAAAGTAGGTATAGGGGTGCCTATCACACTGGCAGTGCAATTCTCTAGGTCAGTGGGTCGCTGTCTCTTCACAGTACTATTTGTCAGTGGGTATGTGTATATACCATAGTCCGTAGCACTTTGTTTATCTGCTGATTCAGAACAGATGCTCAAATTGCACAACTTCCATGAAGGAGGAATTGACAAAGAGTGCAGCTGGGGTGAGGATGGTACAAGAAACTCCATCCATCATTCTCCAAAAGGCACAATGAATGGCTTAATTGTTGCTGCTAACAATTGTTGGCCATTTTATTTGCTATAGCCTAAGTATGATCCCACTAAGAGCCAGCTTGGAGGAATACAAGGACAGGGCTGTCTCTTTGTTCTGTTCACTTGGCATCATTCCCTGAATAGATTCCACTGGCTTTATCTTGACCAAGACCTTCCACTATTGCTCACCTGCAAAGCACACATCTTGACCACACTGGGGTCTTGAGATGGCTAACACAGGAAGGAACAGTGAGAAAATTGTACAGTATGCAATAAAACCAGCAGTATTTCATACTGGGGAGTTTTTGTAAGACAGTATGTCTTCTGAGAGAGCTGCCCATGGGAATACTTGTCCTCATACCAGAGTTTCCTTCAGTGCCTTGTGAATTTATTCTATCATTTTTCATTGAACTGGATTGGATGTGTGTGGTTTAATATCTTCCTCTGTTGCAAGGTTTGTATTTAAGGAATGCTACACAAACTAGGAAAGGACAGAAAGCAGGCTGCCTGTATCCCCAAAAAAATCATCTCCCAAGTGAGTATGCATTGGGTCACAGTGAGGTTAATGTACATATTCATGTGATGTTAAAGAGGTAATTTTCTGGATTAAAGCCTCTCCCTATTTAGTATCCAGGCTCCTACTGAAAAGCTGAGGATTTTCATAGTTCTCAAATAAAGACACCTGAATTTTTGTCATGAAAAGCAATCTGATTTTTCTTAATCTTGTTCTCAAAAATAACTCGATTATTTTGGCTGATTTTTTAATGAGGCAGTCATCTAGCATGAAAAATTTCATGCTTGCCAGTAAAGGCTGTCAATCTCTTAACAGCTGAAATAGAGTAATGTAATGGAGAAATATAAAATTACCATGCTTATACAGTAATGTATTAACGTGCACAATTGACAACAAATCCTGCTTTGGGCAAACACTGTGGCATTCAGTACCTCTGTGTAGCAAGGAGGTTCCTAAGTGTAGCTGTAACAAGATTTCTTAGAAAAACGCCCCAAATGGTAATTTATTCTGTTGAGGATGGTATTAAATATCTTTGTGTGTCTTCCTCTTCTAAAAAGTGATATTGGAACTTGCTGTAGAATCTGAAATTACTGTGGATGAGAACAGAAGTGGAAGGAAAAAAGACTGGACCATCTTCAGTTTCATTTTTTGAAATACCACAGAGAAAGTTTAACTTTTTCCCTCATTCACAAGTTAAACAGATTTTTGACTCTGCAGAATATTTGCTTTTCAGAACACATGTGACTTGTTATTCTGTATTGTGGACACCAGTGTTCTTGAATCCTTTGGAATATCAAGGGCTTTGAATGTGTTTGGTTTTAGGTATCATCACATCTATGGATGCCAGTGGGATGAATTCAAGATAAGCTTCCTTTCTGGCTGACTTGTAGTTTTTGCTGTCTTTCAGCCAACTTTAAAATGACCAGGAAATACAGCTTTAAAATAACTGCGTTAATCTGAGCATTTACTGAATTTTAGCAATTACATTGCAATAATCATTCCCTCCTTCTGTGAGGTCTCTCTCATCCTGAGCTTGAGTCAGAAAGCAGCTGAGAGCAAACAACAATCCTTTCAATGCACGAAGCCTCCTTTAAATGTGCCACATTGCTGACCTTGACAAGCATGCAGAAAAGCACAAGTGAACGCACACAAAGTTTCAAGGCCTGCTGTTCATCCAGACCCTGGGTACTACGCAGTATTACCTCACACAGATTTTGTTCCTTGCATGCAAAATAGAATCACAGTGTGTGAGCTATAATTTAATCCCTGTTGTAGCCTTGGTCAACACAATGGGCCTGGTGGAGCACTGTGTTGCAGTTGGGCAGCTCTGGCTGTTTTAACAGAATCAGGGGATCCTTGCTCAAGGAATGAGGCAGAATAGAGCAATAAGGAGAATGAATGCTGGAAGTAGTGGTGGGTTTTTTTCATAAAAGTCTCTGTTAAATAGGAAAAAAACCCCAGACTGACATGGAACTGATTTCATATTAGTATAAAAATACCGTAGTGATGCTGGATGCAGGCTATAGAGATTATAATTCTATTCCATGCTATATAATTTCAGGAAACCCCTATTAATTTGGGTAGCATTGGCACTGCTTTTGCATATACGTTTTTATTTATTTGCTTAAGCTAGAATATACAATATCTCCCAGTGTTTTTTCTGGCTAGGTAATATTTCAAAAGAGTTTAAGTTTCTTCTCACCAGTTAACATTTGCAAGAAACATATCTAGAATTTTTTGTTTGCAATTAAAATAATTATATTTTGATTGATTTTATACTTACATTGAATAAATAATTAAATTATATATCCTCTATACTTTCATATTAATTACAAGTATGTTTTTATATAGATTTCTCCCTGAAATTTACAGTTGCTATATAAACATACAATCTCATATAAATACTTTCTTATGGAGAATTTGTTTTAAATATGTGTAGAACTCACAAGAAAATATGTATTTCGGAAGAGTTTGAGCATTCCATGAATTCCATTTCCTTTCAAATCAGTAAGAAGATATTGGCCAGAACTCCATCCTTTCAGTATGCATTAATTTTGTAGGTTTGCTTGAATTTTGTAGACCATACAGAAATTTTGTGGTAAATGCTATCACTCTGAAGTGAGCCATTTTTCTGTGGACTTGTTTGCTGTTGTTCTTGCCTTTAGTTAACCTTTGTATGCTCAGTCTGCTGATGTTGTCTGTTATCCATTCTTACCCAGGTTCTTACATGTGTGCTTGACTAAAGAATTATTCTAGGATTATTTGACCCCATGTTCCATTTTCTTAGGCTGCTGTAAAATGGCATGGCATAATTAAATCCAGACCTGGATGTGGTTTGGTTCTGATGACATGACAGGTTTAGGCTTTTTGCTACTTGGATCAAGGGGACTTCTATATTTTAATTGAGTTTTCCTGCATGGCTGAGGTTTGTAGTATCTTTAATGGTAAGGTCTTCTTTTCCTCTCCTGCTGCTCAGAATACCTTTATAACAGAGCTTTGCTTGAGAACTAGTATGTCCCTGTTTTTTGAGGGCATAGGTAGTCATGAGGAACTTGGCTTGAGAGCACCTGGAATTCATTAAAATTCCTCTTATTAGCCTGTTCTATGAGGATACCGAAAATTTGGACTCTTGTGTTTGCTTAAAGGCTTATATAGGACACACCACCATCTCTTTGGATTTCTTGGTCCAGTTGAATGATTCTGACCTTTGTTGTGCTTCTGCAGTTTCAAGCAGTTAAATTATTTAGGTGATTCCGCATGCTCGGTAACTGGCACACTTTGTCTAGGCTTGCTGGGTAGAAAGAGGATGTAGAAATAAGTTGGTTGTAGCGATTTATTTGGGATCCCACTCCCTCCAGTTCAGCAAGAAGACATAAAATGCATCAGTAGTCTCATTCAAGGAGAGGTAAACTCCTGATCCACACTGAGAGAGGGGAGGGACAAGTCACATCTGCACCATTAGGCGCAGACCACTATGGCCATTATTCAGGGGGTGTGTATGTGTGAAGGGAGTTAATTCCTTTTAGTTCCTGGATAAATCCATGGCTGACCTCATTGATGTGACAGTGAAATCAGCAGGAGTTCTCATATGCCTGACAGAAAGGCATGTATTAAAGTGCTTTCTTTGAACCAAGGTCACTGCATCACTAATCTGCGCATTTTTCCTGTGATGGGTAAATCCCTCTTGGTCTCTGAGCATCCTTTGCTCTAGTTGATGCAGGAATTTGGTTCTGTGCCAAGGAAACAAGTGGAATATTTACTGCTGAGTTCACGATGAATAGGGTTTCTTATGGGAACAGGAAGCACAGCTATCTTGAAGGCAGTCTTCTAATTAATGCTGTCTGTTTGTTGTGTAACAGCAAGGTCTGCACAAAAGAGTTCTTTTGGATATTTCCCTTGAGTTCTTCTGTGTGAGCAAGAACATAGGCCACAGAGAAGTATGAGAAACTGGAGAGGTGATATCTTTTTCTTTGTGACAAAGCCCACAATGCAAAGGCCATACCTAATAAGGAATTTGTCGCTTCCAAAGATACCACTAGAAATGTTTATACTGTTACATAGGAAAGCATTCTTTGGAGATAAGTCATCTTGTAATTTGAAATTAGAGTGTATGTGTGTGCTGCTGAGTCTGTGGCTCTTTTTTGGCTCTCTTTGTCAGCATACCTGATGGTCTGAATGTAGGTCTGCTCCAAAGCCAAAGCATTTGTCCTTCTGAAATATTTTTTTTTTACTCTAAATCTAATCATAGATACGTGATGTTTCAGCACTGTTTGCAAAACCCTTCTAGAAGGGCATGAATCATCCCATTACAACAGTGGAATTTAAATTTTGTGTCTAGATTAATTCACAGAATTTCACTGAGAAATGCCTGTAATGTAGTATAGCAAGGCTTAAGGTAGCTTATAGACAGTTTGGATATAGAAGCCAGTTAAGGCAGCATGGTTTATTGTGCTCTACGGTGCCAAAGTTAATCTTTACCCACAGTGCATGTATTTTTGGAGGCGCATCTCCTTTCATTAATGTATTTGTGTTGTGTTCGGAATGAGTGACCTTTGAGGTGGTAGGAAATTAAAAAAAAAAACTTACCTTGACGAAGTAGTTATCCTGTTTATTTGCTTCCAAAGGATATCCTTCTTAAGTCAATAGTGAAAATAAAAACAATTTGTATCTCTGAAATGTCTTCAATGAGAGCTTCAAAGAACTGTAAATGTATCCACACAGAACTTCTGTGAAGTAGGTAAGACATAATAATATCACTTTACAAAGGGATATAAAAAATGAAATCACTAAAAGTGATTTCATGGTGCAGACCTAACTAGAACACCAGCGATAGTCATGACAGCTGTTGATGTACATCAGCTGTATAACGCCTGTTTCTTTCCACACAGCTCCTAATGCTATAATTGTATTTTTAGTTACAGTTACAATTTGATAATACTCTGCTGCTTTTCCACTCCTGTGAAGCAGAGAAGCAGGTCTCTTGGTTCAGTGTGGTGTTATTTACAGTATTAGGTTGCGGCAGGTATCTCTGTTTGATCTGATCCTTGGCGTAGCGTTACTGATGAGGTGTAAGGAACTATTCTGTCTTGAAGACAGGCAAATTCTGGATGGAAAGCTGGCTATGTTAGGGGAAGATGCCAGCAACTGTTCAGCAGCACAGGAAGGAGTAGTTGTAAGCCTGACCTTTCTGTGTAGGGAGCCATGAAAAGAGGTGCTGACAGCAGTTGTTTCACTTAAGCCATTTGGAGCATAGGGATAGATCCTATAGTCTATATGGCCTCCAGGCGTTAGACACATCCCCAGAGAGTCTTCTGGCATTTGCTACACCTCAGGAGGCACCAAAGGGTTAAATAGTTCCACAATGTGTCACTTGCTCTCTAATTAGGAAGTGGTCCAAGAACTCAAAGTTCAAAATGCACATGGTCTGAGCTGGGACTAAGCCCAAGTTCCCACTGATTGCAGTCTCATATGTTAGTGTGGTGCATCTGCATATGATCTCTTCCCAATTCTGCCATTTGTTTTCCTTTTTAATAGGAAAATGAGACATTTCAGCTTCACTTCTTTTGTCACTATCTGAAGTCTTCCATTGCTTGAGCTTGTGTGTTTTCTGGGAATAACTTGTAACCCCCTTTATAACTGAAAGCAGGCCAGTAAAACACAACAAAAATCTCACTCCACCCCATTCTGCAGCATCTGTGGCTTCTGCCGGAGAACCAGGGCAGATCTCCTCCCAGCAGCAAAGTAGATACAAACTGGTCAGCCTGAGCCTCAGGGGACCTCAGGTTCCTTGTTGGCCCCAAGGGGAGATACAAAGAACAGGCAAAATAGCATCCAGCTGAGCTTGTTTTGAGAAGAAAGGGCAGAATGAGAGTGGGCTGAGGCCACAAAATGGTAAAAAAACCCCCAGTTTTGGAAAGCAAACAATAAGTAGTAGAAGCCAGATGCGTGGATGGTAATATGAGAGGGACATAGTCCAAATGTCCCCCATGGAGCCCACAGCTGAGGGAGTGGGCGAAGTTCTGCTGAATCATATCATAGAATCATAGAATATGCTGAGCTGCAAGGGACTCATCAGCTTTTGGGATCTCGTGTTTAAGAATGGTGTAGATTTGGGGCTCATGGTTTTAAGTTTCATCCCAGAATAGATGGTAGCTTCTTGGGGATGACAGCCATATTTTGCATATGACAAAGAAAGTGGTGATTCTGGTCTCCACCTTTTTCCCTCTCTGCCTTCAGCCACATGTGTTTACTGTTTTCCTCCACTGGGGCTTTGGGTGCTTAACATGGCAGGGATATTGAGTCAGATCATTAACCTGTCTGAAAGACATGTCCAGCAACACAAATTTATACTGTGAGCTTTCACACTGTTCCTGCAACACCTGTGAGAGAGGAGCAGGCCTGTGCAGCTGGGAATGGTGGTAAAGAGAGGGGGATGATGATCTTTTTGATAAAAGTAAGTTATTAATTCAGCTTGGCCATCACACGTAGCTGGTGCCTGGGTTGGTATTGTTGGCAGTGCTGGTAACAATTTTCCTGTGTCATACAAGGCTTAGGGACAAAGAGGCAGCTTCATCCTTGGCGTAATGCTATGACTGGGGTCACAGGAGTTGTACCCAGAATGACTTTGTCTAAAATGTGCCTTTTCAACAAAGTCCTCTAAATCAGCTCATTCTTGCTGTCTTTTGTTTCTTTATTTGTGGCTACACTGAATTAGCATCTTAAATAAATTTCCATGGGAGTCAGAGATGCAATAGCTAGCTTGCTTTCTCTTGTGCATTTACAAACAGCCTTTTCATAGCTGTCTTTTCACAGTCTCATGTACAGCGTTTGGGCACTTGATCCATATCCATCAAGGGCTTTTCATGCCTATCCTGTTCCATAAAAAAATTGATCAGTGTAAGGTGCATAACATGCAATATATAGTTGATGGTAGAAGATTTGTAGCACATGTATTTTATATACACTGATGAAACATCTCTCTTCCTGGAGTGACTTTTCACCTATTCATTGTTTCTCCTACTCTCACTCTGATACATTATTTCTATATTTTGTGACATGTAGATTGTAGAGAAGAAAGAAAATTAGGTAATTTGATTTGATGAAGTAGGGCATTCTCTGCATAGAGGACAAGGTAAGAAAAGAGAGCTTTGTAAGGAAGAGAGAAAACTGAAAAGCCAGGCCTTGTGATAAAATGAGCTGTGGGAGTGGATCAGTAAGAAAGGAGAAACTCTGACATGGCCTTGAAGCTCAGAACATGAAAGCATGGCTTTCATGGAGGTGCAGGCAATGTGGCTTTGGTATGGAGTAAAAGATTACCTCAGCTGCTGAATGTTTGTGGAAAACAATGCAGGTGCATTGGGAATAAGGTCCAGGCTCAATAATCAAAATAATTAAAGTAATCATATACCGTGATCACACGGTGGACCTGGGCAGGGATTTACATGTTAAAAATACTAGAAGAGAGCTCTGGTAAAATAATGGTGTTGTTGTGGATAGCACAGACTGAGTAAGAAATCTGGGCAAAAGTAGATGCACTGTATGTTATGTACCTGGGTGGCAACTGATGGAGCTCAGCAATTGCATCAGAATCTGAGATGTCATTGAAGAACATCCTGGTACGTCTCACTGTGAAGAAAAACTTGCAAACGTGCCCCGAGCACATTGCGATGCAGCGCTTTGTGCCAGAACTGTCGTGCAGCCTGGCAGCAGGAGCCGCAGAGCTGCGATACGCCCGCCCATCTCAACGAGGTGCTAACTCCAGCATCTGCTTCTGCTGGGAGTTCAGCTCCATTATCAAGGCACAGGGGGAGAGAAACGATTGTGCCGAGACTACACGGAATGCAGTGTGATTGGACTGCTTTAATTTGACCCCAGAAAAAAGGTCTTAAAATTAGGAGCTGTCAGGACATTTAATACAATATGCTTAAAACACAGAGTGAAATATGGGACTGGAGAAAAGCAGAAAGCTGAAAAATACAAATGGATGCTCATAAATCACTGACATAAAGTGGTACAGGAGCCTGCACAAGCAAATAGTAAAAGCTGGATAGAATATAACAAGAAGTGGAGTGCCTTTGGGAGTGTGAGTGAGGGAGGAGTAGATGCTGAGAGAAGAATTAATCAGAAAGGTCAGAGAAAAAACAATGAAAGCCCAAAAGATGCTGTGGTTTTTAAGGAGGACTTTAGTTGTTTCCAAAGCAAAAAAGAGCTCAAAGAGCCTGAGGCGTGAAGCACAAAGCATGATATTTTTGCAGGGAGTTATTATAAAACACTTGATGAGACAGATTTTGGTGGCAGACAGGCCTCACAGTCAAACTAGAGGCATAAGAAAGTAGGACAGAGCTGGGATGAAATGGGATCAGCCGCTGTAAGCAGGGTATTCAATTAACTAGGAGCAATTCAATTCAAACAACAAAGGAGAGAGGAACTTGGGCGGACAGGTGGGAACAGAGATGACTGAGGCAAGATCAGAAGGAGCTTATATTTCAGGGAGTATTCACTCCATGCAATACCTCTTTTGTCTCTGTTAAGATCAGTAAACTGACAGAGAAGCATTTGCTTCTGTGCTACATTACCTTTCCTTGAATGATGGGGGGACGGACAAGGAGGGCACAGTGTGGTGCTGAAGAGAAGGGAGACTTAACACCTCTACTTTTGACAGCAATAGCTTGCTAGATCAACGTGGTTTTCTCACAGAACCTTACTCTAAGGTGCCTCTGTTGTGGCTATGCTCTTTCCAGGAGATCAGGACCCAAAGAACAAGCAGTTAAGATGGAGATGAAGAAAAGCAATCATAGGAGGATCAATAAAGGTTGGGAGGTCAGGTCAAGAAGGTCAGGGTAAGACATTTGTGACAGAGAAGTGAGAAATGCCACTGTCAGCAAATAAAGCAGATAAAGCATATTAGGAAGGTTGAAAATAAGAAAAAGGATGGAGAGAATTTAATTTAGAGACTTTGCAAGTGAAAATTCTATACTGTGAATATGAACTGAATTTAATTTAGATGTCTTTTGTTTGCTTGTGTGTTGGATTGACCTAAAAGAAGCAGTGCATTGGAGATGCCTGCAGGCTCCCTAAAATTATTTGTATGAATACACAGCAAATATGTGCTTTTCCTGAAGTGATCTACTGATTTTTGTTTTTCCTTCCACCTTAAGCATTTTTATGCCTAGCAGTCAAGCCTTAGCCCTTCCCAGTCAGTCCCTCTCGTTTCCCTGCTTAAGAATGAAACGCAGTATCTCGAACACCCAGAATGCGAGGAAGGAGCTAATCATTGGCTCGCATTGTGGCTGGCAGGGCAGGCCCGCCTCTTTGGCTTGTGCTGACAAGCTGTTTATGTTTGTGCACGGCCACCCTTTAACTCAGCCGCCCGATGGCCGTAATGGGACCAACTGTCTGAATGCTGCAGGGAGCTAAATCTTCTCATCAGAGTGAATTTCAGCCTCTGACTCTCCCGCCTGGACTCTATGGAACACTAGTAAGTAGCCTTCTGTCTTGTTGTGGCTTTTCTCATAAGACTAAGGGCATGTTTTAGCAAGGCAGGTAGGTGCTGTCATTCAGACAGGGAGCTATTAAGCATTTTCCTGTCTGGAGTAAAAGAGCAGCTACTTTGTATGCAGTGTCATGACTGCAAGGACCGCACAATTTCAATCTCAAATGAGACCTTCCTGGAAGGCAAAAGGGAGATGTTAATAAGGACACAACCCATTTAAACTTACTAAGTTGTTGGGGTTTTTATATATATGTACACACACACATATACACACTTCATTTAATCTGCATCTAGTTTTTAGTTTTAGATGCATTTACAGTATTTGAGCATCCAGTCTCATTTTAAGCAGCAGCAATTTTTGCAAGGTCATGAGTAGGATGGTTTGGAAAAGTGTGGAATGGCTGGAAACGAGATAGAATAGAAGAACTGCTCCCCAAAATGCTGATATGTCATGTTTGAAGATGTATACTTAGCGATAGAAAAAGAAAGTCGTGGTCAGAGATTTCAGTCCTCTTTGTTGCCTGGGAATTGTTATTGGGAACTGTTCTCAGCTCCACAGAGCAAAAGACTGCAGAGATGGAATGAGCATGATTTCTTGCATCTTTAGTATGCCCTTTCTAATTTTCAGAAATTAAAATCAAAATTGCCTGTTTGGGCAGTATTCTTCAACTTACATATATGCACCTGTGCTGCATGTATTGATGGACTTTTTAGATTCTCTTTTACCATTTACACCAGCAAAGTCTTAATGTCCCTGTCAGAGCTGGCCACTATGCAGAATCTCAGAATTAGTCTGCTCCTGAAGTTCGGGCAAGTCTCTGTGTCGATTTCATGTGGTAACTGAGGCTCAGGCTGTGAGATCACGATATCTGAGGGGGAGAAAGGTGGCTGTCACTGTAAAGAAGCATGTTCATTATTCCTCTATTTAAAATCACAGGAAAGTAAGTTGCAAGCAGACCTTCATTAACCTTGACTCATGCCAAAAAAAAAAAAAGAAAATTAAAAGCAAATCCAAAGCAAGGCCTGATGCCATGTTCTTTTCAGCTTGTTTAGCTTTGCCCCTGTGGATGTACCCAATAGGGGAATACTCTGGGGGTTGTGCCTTTGTCTCTGCTATGCTGCTTGTGTTTTGTGGCTGTGCACAGCTTCCTCAGACAGCCCTGGTGCAGCCTGGAAACTTTTGGCTCAACAGTCCTACTCACCTAAAGGATCTTAATGACTGCAACCTTCAGTGAGTTGTGGATTGCAGAGGGCCAGTCAAGAAATACTATGTTTAGAAAGCAGTGGCTAAGAGATAGCTAGACAGACACTTTC
This sequence comes from Trochalopteron elliotii, assembly GCA_024734555.1. Classification (NCBI taxonomy): domain Eukaryota; kingdom Metazoa; phylum Chordata; class Aves; order Passeriformes; family Leiothrichidae; genus Trochalopteron; species Trochalopteron elliotii. The sequence goes on along the minus strand of JANPWX010000026.1, from coordinate 4,483,280 downwards.
TGGTAACACTGATCAAATTATAGGCAGCTGTTGTACTTAGTGCATTTTTAGGTGGGTCTTGATACTGATGGTTGTTCAGCTCTGAGTCTGAGCCTTCTCTACAGCAGTGCAGTGCATGTGTGGTAGTGTATGAATTAAAGCTAATTACCACAATAAGCTGCTTCTGTGCCAGGCTGTGAATACAAGCCAGAGTGTTTCAGTCAGTTGCACTAAGCAGCAGATAGATACTAAGCCTTGATTAGCAAAGATGGATTTTGTCTATAGATTTAAGAAAGCAGGATCTCAGTACTTAAATGAAAACCATACACCACACACCTAGGAATTGTTGCTGTGCCCTTGCAGTACACAGTTAGGAGCAATCAATATGCTCACCACATTGTCTGTCTCTTGACTAAAGAAAGAAATCCCTTGTGCATCACGAGCTCAGCACAACATGGCTGGCTCTGAAGAGGCAGACTGTGCCTGCTTGATTTGCATCAGAGTAAACATGCAGAAAATTAAAATTGATTTTTTTCCCCTCCCAGAGAGATAATTTTGAAGATGTATTTACAGGGCTTGCTAAAACAAGGCGCTGAATCAACATCCTTCATAAAAGAACTGCTCTGAACTGAATAAGCTATAATTGCACTTTTTGATTCTGAGCTGGTAGGCAGTTTGTGAAAACACAGTTACTTACTAATACTCATTAACAAAGCTTTCAGATGGCTCGGGAAGCAGAGAACCATATCGTGCTCAGTTTACAAAAGGAGATAAAATCTGCAAGGAAGCTGGAAATAGAACTGCTTACTGTGGTTAATTTTCTTCCTCTGGTTCTGTAGGTGCATTTGCCAGCACTTTCCTGTGGCTGAGTATTTAGTCTGTAGGCACACTTGTAATATAGCTATTGTTCATTTGTTCAGAATTTAATGAAGGGTATTCATTTGGGGTCGACTGAAACCCTGACCTCTTACCAATATTTCCCAAATACACTCAGTTACCAGATTATTAGATCCACTATATTTCCCCTACACTGCCCTTGGGAATATCAGACCAGCTCCCAAAATGGATCAATATATTGCCAAGGAACAACTCTCTAGATTGCTAAGAATTTTGACTTACTGGAGCTTTAATTCATGACATTGGGCATTTGAATTATTAGTGAAAGCAGAAGGCTTTAAGGGTACTTTTTGCCTCAGGATTTGTTATTAGCAGGTGCTCTGCTGATATGTCCTATATGCTTGACACACATCAGTTAAGATTATGATAAGGCAGAGCCTGTGAGTGAAATATTCCATGTGTCTCCCTCCCATCAGCTGCTTGAGTCTGACCAGGAAACTGAACTGTCAGGTAACAGGAAAAGTCTGGGGGTCTGAAAGAAGCAATGGCAGCCTTCTGTCAGGTTTGGATAGATTTTGTAAAATCACTCACTATCGGAACTCAGGTCTCCCTAGGGATAAAGGCTGAGATTTGCCTCATCAGCCTCCTTGGGTTAAGTTGTCCTCTTCTTAAATCTGAACCCTCTGACTGATATCCTCAGTTTTCACCCATGCCTATGAAAGTGTCTTTTATTGGTGGATGTTTGTTTGTTTGTTTGTTTGTTTGTTTTCCCAGATCCCTTTTCCTAAGTTTTAAATGCTAGATAAGGGATGTTGCCACTAAAGTGGAACGTACTGGTTGGTTCTAAAAACATGAAAAATGCTAAGCATTCAGCCTTTTCTATTAAAAAAAAGCAGCAGAGCTGTAGTACTCAGATCTCACTCATACATTAAGAGCAGAGGGTCGTCCTCTAATATGTGCATTTTATTTTGGTAGTGCTAGCTGGAGAAGGTACTGCTCTAAGGAAAGAAAAGGATTGCTAGGCTGGTTGTATGTGCAAAATTCACCCTGGGAGAATAGAGGAAGTCTCTCAACCAGGTATTTGCCACAGGTCTCATTCTATAGTGTGGCCTGCCTGAAGTAAAATGGAAAACTTGTTTTCACTGGTTCCTTTGACTCATCTCCCTCCTGTGTGGCATATCTGGCCCCTGTGCTAGCCAGCAATGCTGAAAGAAACAACCTTCAGTGGCATTTCAGCACTTGCACTGGCTGTGCTTTGCTCTTATGCAGGGAAGATGTTTCCTTGGACTCCATTGGCAAGCCCTCAACTTTCTTTTTACTGGAATTACTTGCTTACAGAGCAGGCTCTCTGCATTGCTGCTTTGCTTTGATAGTGTGTAAAAGGCACAGTTGTGCAAACGACTCTTCTGGGTACATACAGGACTGGTATATTAATTGTAGCCTCCAGATGGCTCATTGCTCTCTCTAGCTCACCTCTCTCCAGCCCAGAAAGCAAATTGCATCCCAGGCAGGAAATATTACTGATGCCATGGTTTCTTCATCCATGAAGAAGCTTTTAAATATTTCAGTTTCCTTCTTTTTGCCTGTGTAGTTGCCTAAACGTCTTAAGAAAGCAGCAATTTTAGCTTGTAGCATAAAATGTCCCTAATTAAGAGGGTTGCTTGCTGTGTTCTTCTTTGTTGCTGCTGTCTAAAAAAATTATCATGGCTGTCATAAGCCTTTTCCTCTTATCACTGCTCGTTCACAGTGTGTGAAACTGAGAAGCATTGTATCCGTTAAAATTCAAGGAGTGCACTGCAGTTGTCTCACGAAATGAAATCATACTGTGGCTTGTTTTCTTCTTGACATCTTTCTTCTTGTGCAGCATCTTCAGTTGACACTTTACTTAATGCTCCCTAATCTAATCTTCTAATGTACTGTCAAAAGTTAACATTTTTTATACTAATATCCTGGCATGGAATTCTGCAGGTCTTACTCTGGCAAAACTCTTGCTGAAGGCAATAGAGAAGCTGGTTTCTTAAGGACTGAATGGGACTGTGAGAATGACAATCTTTTCCCGTATGTTTGATTTAATTTCTGCTTCTGACTGGATGCTTAACTTTAGCATGATACCTTTGGCCTTCATTTCAATTAGTTTTCGAATGTGTAAGAGCAAGTTGATAAGTTGATGAGATGAATATCAACTCCAGCATTGCAGTGGCTGAATTTTCAACACTTCTCAGACATTGCCTTCATGAGACCATCTGTCTAAAGACATGTCTCCTTCTCTCTATTTTCCCAGTAATTTTCTCCTGATGCCCACTCTTTTCTATCACTTTGAAATCTATGCTTAACACTCATATACACTTTGGGATCCAGAGCTACATCAAAACATTTCCTTGGATCATACTGGCTATGGAGAATGTTACACTGTCACATTCCAATACACAGATGGGAAAATGTGAGCCAGGGTTAATGTGGCTCTGGCTGCAAAAGAGAGGATGCATGTGGATGGAGCAGGGACAGCATCTTTTATATGCATGCAGGTATATAGATAAGGTAGTTTCAGTAGAAAAGGTCTTGTTCCCTACCTGCCCCAAAGCTCTGCTCAGCTTCAAGCCTGTCAGCCTTTCACTCTGGCTTGCAGTGTCTTCTGGCCTCAGGCCTCTCATCCTCAGTCCAAGTCTCCAGCTCATGCCTGTGTAGGGAGGGCATGTAGCTTTTCCCTGTCATCCTTGCCCCTTGCCTCACTCACAAAGTTCACAGCCTCTTCATATTTCTGCCACAACTCTTTTCCTATCCTAGAGGCACCTTTTTTCCCTGACCTCCCATATCCCACCGTCCTGTGCCATGCCATTTAACATGCTTGTTCTCCCTGCCTCTCAGTCCTCAAGAGCTTCCCCAGAGCTCTTTGCTCCTTGCTGTATTCTCTTCCTCCTCTCTGTCTTCCTCACTAGAGCCCAGTGTTTGCAGTCTGAGAGACAGGGGACTCTTTGTTCTCCGCTGGAGTCTCAGGTTCTTCAGTGCAAAGGTCTCAACATACTTTCTTTTTCCTCTTTATTGTACTTGAAGGCAGAAAAGTAGGACAGGTCCAGGGTAAACCAGGCACACACTAGTTTTTTGTGTGCTGTAAAGGGGGATAGCTCCAGGCAAGGTCAGAGAAAGAAAGAAATATATAAGCTTCTTTTTTTCCTTTTTTTTTTTTTAATGTAGCCCTTTCTAATTTTTTTGGCAAACAAAGTGTCCAGTATTCAACAAATATCTTGTGAACCAACTTCAGCCCCAGAACTGCTTTTGAGCTGTTTGCTGTGATTCTTCATGTGTTCATTTCTTTGTGTTACCAGTCACATGGTAACATTTCTGATTCTTGGATGAATGATGTTTTCAAACAAAAAGAGGGATTTGGACACATTACTTTTGGTTCAGAACTTTTCATGAATGCAGACATATGAAAATGTCTTACATCAGTGTTTCCTGGATACTTGCTGTTGAAAGGAAGCTTACGTGAATGGAAGTTTGTGAAAAACAGTAGTACTGAGACAGTACAATTTTACAGGAGCCAGAGCTGATGGTTAATTCTCAGAGTAGCAAATTGTGATTCAGAGCAGCGCAGAGCAGAAGTGTGAGCCTGGCACAAACTGAGTGTATACCCATATTTAAGGGACATGGTTGCCACAAAAGTGTGACTGAAGATCTTGAAGTAGGATTGCAATCAGGAGTGTGGAGCTTACCTGCTGTTACATGGTATATTTTTATAAGAAGCTTGAGCATTTGGTTGCAGTTGTCTTTCTTCCCCTGCTCCAGTCCATAATGTCTGCAGCACTCAGTGAACGTCCATGAGTTAATTCACCTCTCTCAGGTTGCAGAAAATAGATGCATTTTTTCACAGGGCAGTTTTCTGTCAGGCAGTGAACTGTATCTGTTTACTGGGGAGTCCAACAAGTGCCTCAGTGTGAGGTAAGAAGTGTGAGGGTGCACTCAGAGGGGAACAGGGACCTTTGAAAACAGTCTAATATTTGTCTATTGAAATTATGTTCTTCTAATATTTGACCTTTCCTGATGAAAACCACTGGGGCATATGCATTGCAGTGTTTGCTGACTTGTTGCTCAAAGAATATGAAGTATCCAGCCATTAACTCCTGTTCTGCAGACTTCGGGGTGGGAACAAGGCATCATCATTTCATTTCACTTACAAGGGAAAAGGCTGTGTACGTCTCCATCACCAATGTGCTCAGAATGAGCTCATGTGCCCCAGGCATGCCCAGATCCCTGCAGTCACAGATGTAAGTGAGACTTGATGGGAAAAGTGGCTTAGTTATACTTATTCTCCCTTTTTTTTTCTGGGGACAGCCAGGGGCTACTGCAGGCAGTAGTGAAAACAGAGGCAGCTGTGGGGCTTCTCCAACGATGACATCAAGGTTAATAATGCATTGTGTTTTTGTCTGAGATGCATTTTTTCTTTCTGTGGAAGAGAAGTAATACATTATAAAGCAAAATACAAACATCATGAAAAAAATACCAAAAGCACTGAAATAGCCCCAATCTCATCTAAGAGCTGGAGCAGGCAGCAGAGGATTATCACATGATATCTCTTTGGAAGATCAGCTAAAAATTACGTGTGTTTCTGGAGGAGGATGGGCTTTTGTTAAACTCAAGTCACTGGGCACCAAGCTGAAGTGCTATGATAAAATGCATGAGGCCAGACCTACTGAATACAAGTTTAGCATTTGAACCCAGACCCAAGGCAGCTGTTCCATGTGCTGGCTTTAAAATACTGGTGACAAAATGATTCATAATGATTCACAGCTAATTTGTCTTTTCAAAATGAGCTATTGTCAGTGCCAAAATCTAAGTTATTTTATTTCATTAAGTGAACTGAAGCTCCACCTTGAACTCTTCCCGGGGTAGTTTTGTCTCAGTTTATCAGACCTGTGGTTTTTCAGTTGGTACAAAGCCTGCCAGCTTGTTTGCATCAGAAGATTCATCTAGAACTTGAGTTGTGACTGACTAGAAATCTGCATAAACATATTTAAAGTCCTACACCATGTGGTCTAGTGTTAAAACCAAAGGTGAACATATACCTGTGATGGTACCCAGGCTTGTTAATCCACCATCTTGAACTTGTATCATTTAGGTAATTTCACAGATTCAAATTAAATGGAAGGTGCATCCTTCACCAAACCAAGACCTTTCACTTGTCACTTTCTCAGTATTTAAGCTGCAAAAAAACTGGTTGAAAAACAGATTGCTTTCAACTATACCTTTGCAATGTAGTGCTTCCAATACAACCACACTAGACTAGATGGGAACAGAGTTCAGACCAAGAGATATACATATTCTGCCACCTCCTGTGCATCACAATCTGTCTGTCACTGACTGAGGAGGGACACTTTTCTCTTGCTTTAAGGAACATGCAATCGCGTTTGAAAAAACCTCTCAAGCATCTACATATAAAGATATATAATCAGCATAATCAGTGTCTAAGCTGCGTCCTACTCCACTCTTGTCCTACTAATATTGCTAACATAGTTGATCTTGGTGAAAAATTTATATGGCAAATAATTGAAAATATCCTAAGTGGAAGCTGCCATTTTTCTGAGACAACAAATTGCTCCTAGAAAGTTGTTTTTCCTATCTGATCTGTTATTTGTTGCAGTCTTTCCTAGATGAAGCTTTCTAGAGTAAATTTTCACACCATCAAAGTGCTGAATATCTTCCATCTCCGTTTCTCCAGAAAGCCGAGATCCATGTGCTCAACAGGAACGTGGTGCTCAACTGCCCAAAAATTCATGGAGACATAGTGTGAGAATGTGAGCATCAAACAATGCCTTAGATCCAGGCAACAGTGAGGGGACACACAGCTGACCTGCCTGGAGGCAGGAACTATGTATGGACAGTAGGATACAGGTAGCTCATGGGGATGAGATAAAGAGAAAATGAAAAATACCAAAAAAAAAAGAAAAAAGAAAAATAAATAAAGTTAGTAAGAATGATCTCCAGAGCCTGGAAAATGAAAGGTCATTTAAAATTGATCTACTGTTTTTGAATCTTGAATTTTCTTGAGGAATTGCTATTTGTGAAAGCCATCTTTGATGTAAATGGATTGGTTTTTTGAGAGAACAGATATATTGAAGACCACCTGAGCGATCAGTGTGAATTAATGCGTTTGCTCCTTTGGGGGAAAAAACATTCAGTCAGCAAAAACATCACAGACTGAAAGTGGTTATTTCCACTTACTCCTCTCTTTATTACCACGTCTCACCAAAAAAAAGTGTTCTTATTCCAAAGATAACAGTCATTCAGCTTGTCCTTGTGCAGTAGGGAGAGACCTGTGTGCCCAGAAAACCACACAAGGACTACTGTGCTGTGGCCCATGAAATAATTTCTGTGCCCAGACCTGTAAGTCTGCTCTACAAGGATCAGATCCTTTGGAATCATGAAAATATCAGTAAGAACATGAGGTAGTCAGTTCACTTGTTTACTAAGGGGGAGAATAGCTCAACTGTTAGCAAACCCTGCTTATTGCTGTTTCAAAAAATACTATTATTTGCTTCAGGTGACATCTCTGCATTTTGTGTGTTTTGCTGCTTACTACCTTGAGAGGAGAACAGACCAGAAGAGAGGAAAAATGCTAGAATGTAGGAAAAGTTGTCCAACTTTGGTAGCAGCTGTGCAATAGAGCACATGGAATCTGTTCTCATAGACCTGTTGTTTGTGTGGGGTGCCCCGGTGTCTGATAATACAGCTGAGTTCATGTGTAGCCTTTTGCATTGGGTCACTGGATTGTATTTCACTCATCTGGACAGCTGCCTTTTTTTCACAAAAAGCTGGAGGAATATAATACCTTTGGGATCTCTACCTGATGTGACTGAAATTATTCAATGGATTATATGACTACTGGAAGGAATTGTGACAGCACAGGCAAAAATAAACACAAAAAAAAATTATAATTCCTTCCTTTGCTTCTACTGATTAGAGAGCCTTGTTTTTTGGGTTTGGTGTTGTTTTCTTTGTTGTTGTTGTTTGCTTGTTTTATTTATTTTTTAATTTTTTTTTTAATAATTCAACTGCTTTTAGCTTTAACATTCCAGCTGTGTCAGTCTTGGATGTAGGTACAAATGAGTAGTCAATCAGCACAATCCTGATTGTACCAAGATGAAAAACTGAGCAAGTGACAAGGCTCAGGACTTTGGGCAGAGCGTCTACAATGGTGTTTTTATTTTGTTAATGACTTACTGTACTGATTCACCGATGCTTTAGTGAAAGCTGCTTTCTTCGGAGAGTCTCACTGTTCAAGCAGAGTAAGATTGTTCCCAGTAGAAAAGCTTGAAAAAGTCCTCTGCTAAAACTAACAACTAAATAAAACTTATTATTTTAAGGAACATGCAGATAACAACAACTTTAAGCAATGGCAAAACTTTTTTTATCCACCATAAATTTTTTGTCTTGATTTTTTTTATTGGGAAAAGAATCTTCTTCAGTCCTGACACAAAAGCCATGAAGTATCCAGAAGTATAGATGACTCCTTAAGCCTTTGGTACTTGAATGTAATCAGGGCACTAGACCTTTAAATAGATGAAAATAGGGACTGAAAGTGACTTGGGGGCTTTTGATTCATGAACTTTCATGGGGTGCATATCAAAACTTCTCTTCTGCTATTTTTGTTAAAATGTTCATTCTGATAATGAATGGCTTGAACCACCCTAGAAGTTCCCTATTCAGCAACTGTCCACTGGCTCTGAGTTGCCTTAGTAGGAAAAAAAACCCCAACAAAACAAAACTTACCAACACGTTAGATTTGCTTCCCACCTGGAAGCATTTAGAGGATGTAAGGGGATCAGCATTCACTTCCCTGCTTATAAAAAACAGGTTGTTCTAAATTACTTGCTAAACTATTGAACGATTTTATATAATGCACTGGATTTTCCTGCCCCTTTCCAGCGAGGCTGTTTGTGCTGGGAGCGAGGGAGGGCTGCAAGGTCGGTTTGTTTCCACAACGGGGAGTGTGGGCACCCGGCTGCCGCTTTCCTGAGCGGTGGGTGGTGCTCTGGGCTGCTGGACGCTGCCTGGAGGAGCAGTCAGGCATCTGCCGGCGGGAGACCAGCCCGGCATGGGGCCAGCTGTTTATTTTCAAAGCCTTTGTACCTCAGGTTACTTGGAAGGCTGGTGCTTGGGGAGTTCTGCTGAAACTGGACTGTGTACGTTCCCCGGTTTGCCTGTAATTTGCAGTTTATGAAAACCAGATGGATGACTGAGTGCTCTGCAAGTTAGGATAGGAATGGGATCTTCTGACATAAGAGCAGTTTTTACAGAAAACATTGAGTTAAGAAGATTCAGGCTCCAGCTAGATTGCTTCTTCCCTCCCCCCCACTTTTGTCTATTTTTACTGCATCATTGGTATGTGTCCAAGGAAAGTCGGCCATATCATTCGGAAATACAAGGGGATAAACTTTTGACTGTCGGATCTCTTCAAGCTGAGAGACTCCAGAGTAAATGAACTGGGAGAGAGAGAATTACGAGGAGAGATTTCTTTGAGTGAACTTTTTTGGTTGTCTGCTCTGCCGACAGCAGTGTAAAATAACGAAGAAACTGCAGCAGTCCTTTCCCACTGTCTTTCTAAATAATGTAAGTTACCCTTTCACACTCATCTCTAAATGTTCGTGTGCTTATCCTGCTTTCGAGTATTTTGTGAGGGCAGTGGTTTTATAGCCAGTGAACTCTTGCCAGGAGCTCTGCTGTGTGAGTGAGTGAGTGAATTGCTTTGTCTTTTCTTTTTCTTTTTTAAGTCAGGGTGGTAGCGGGAAAGCCGAGCAGTTTGACACCGCCTTTCTTTGACAGTCGTGTTAGCTCGGCTTTAGATGGCTGTCGAAACCTTTAAACCTTTTCAGTGTTTGTGCAGAAATTTGTTTGTAGCTGGCAAAAGACAATAGCAAATGTTTTGATTGAACTGTGCATGTCAGGCTTGCAGTAAGAGCAGGCGTTTCAAAGGGGACTGTGTGATGCTATGTAAAGAAGACAGGATGTGACAAGGGAAAACAAATGTTTCCTGCTCTTTAATATTTAGAAGAAATAATTGAAACAGAGCCAAGGAGTTTGCCTAGGAAAGAAATAGTGGTGTTTATTCAAAGCAAAATAATGACTCTGTAAATCTGAGAGGACAATGCCAAGGTCTAATTAGGAGAGAGAGTTTACTTTTCACAATGGTTCATTTTTGAAGCTGGAAGTTGGCATTAATGTTGCCATATTCTGTTGTGTTTTTGTGAAGTGTAACTTGAGCCATTACCTGATGCATAGCTCACCATAGGTTATACAGGCAGGTTGATTACTCTCCTTTTATTTCATTTTGCTATTTTCAAAATGCAGTCTAGGCAAACTTGTCAGGCAGATTGATAGGTTTACGTGAAAACAAGGAGTATAATTGTAGATAACATACCAGGTAATATACTAAGAATAAAACAAGAAATAGACCAAGAAAATCACCCTGAACTCAAACATTCATCAGGCCAAAGCAATGACATAGATGTTCATTTCAGAGGGACAAGTGAGAAAATAGTTGTGAAAGTACAATGACTAAATAAATATTTCTTAGATAAGGATGTGGCTTAAGAAAAGTTGCATTCTGTTCCAGCCTTGGATTTTTTGTTTTTGTGGGTAAGGGATTTATTATCTAGATAATAGTCTGTGGCCAACTATTATGATCTAATAATCAGAAGTCTTTTTCCTCAAAATTTCACATTGCTGCTTGTGAGAAAACAAATGACATTGACTAGCAATACTAATGGAAGCTTCTAGACAATGTGAATATTTTTCATAAACTTGGGAATATAAACCATAGGGCTTGAAAAGCATTTTAAAAGATTTGTTGTGTTAAAATCTGTATAAACTTGTTTATTGTCAAGTTAGTCCCATAATTTTCTGGATAATATCCAGAGTATGGAATGGCTATAGAGAGAAGGTACCACAAAGCTACTGTACCTGGTCTTGGGACTGCATCATCCTGCTCACAAACAAAGGCAGCAGAAAGAGGAGGTTGTTCTGTTTCCAGAGAGTTTGGGGGAGGAATCAGTCTGTTAACTGCTGACAAAATGAAATAAGGCTTCTGTGCTTTGGCCCTCATCCAGAACTGCTTACCATAAACCAAAGGTTTCCTCAAACTTCTCAGCAAAGAATTTGACAAACTTGAGTGGTGAAGACACTCTGACATCTGATCTGGACCTGCAGAGCCCACAATTTGGTTATAAAGAACAGGTTTGTGTTTTCTTTGTGGAGGGTTCATTTCAGTTCTTGAGATGCATCCTTTTTCATGAGAAATGGCTTTGATAGGCCTTTAATAATTACATCTTTCTTCAGGGAGGAGGCTAAACAGAACTTTGGTTCAAGGAGCATCTCTAACTCATGCTGCTTGAGGGCCAGAAGGAAACATTACGTGGGTTTTATGACAAAACAAGTTCTAGATTTGATTGTAGGGTTTCTGGGAACAGGGAAGGATTAAAATCATGGAAACAATTATTTCAGTCAACTGGGAAAGGTCTTTTGATTTCTTTATGTAATTTGTAAAGGGAGTAATTTTTCTAATTTTTATTCTCTGTCTAGAATGTGTCCTTCCAGACACAGAATAAAAATTAGAACTACATACACATTTAAGGCTTTGGGGAAGCAGTGGGGGTATGTGTGTCTTAAAAGTTCATCTTTTTTGTGGCATTGATGTTTGATGAAATCTTGCGTTTGAGGTTAGATTTGAGACAAGCAGTGTCCATGGTCTGGTGGCACATGCAAGGACTGTCTGAATTCTGCTATGTCCAGCAGCATGCACAACATTTGGAACATTAGACCTTACCTGGACAAAGATGATAATTCTGCTGGGGGATTTCCCCAGCCCATGATACTATTCTCTTTCTGGCAATCCTGGTTTTAGCTTGAAGCTCAGGTTGTCTACTGGAAAATCCCAGATAATTGGTGCTTGAAGCCATCATGAAAGCATGCCGGGCCTGTCTTTGCCTGATAATGGAATTTCATTAATTCATAACAAAACTAGAATTTGGACAGCTTATGTAAACACACTGATGCTCCTGATTCCTTTGAGGAAAACTGAGGAATTAAATTAACTGAAAAGGTACTGGGTGTTCTAATCCAGAGAACAAAGTGCTACATTACTATACCGAAGCTGAAATTTAATCATCTGCATAAAGTATTAAACATACACAGTTTTGCAGAAGCGTGTAATACTGTGTCTAGACACATGAACTATTTTTATAAAAACAAAGGCACAATGTATGGTAGGTTAGGGAAAATCCTTGAGCCACATGTAAAAGCATTTGATTTGATGTCCTGGCGAGCATATTGTCTCATCAGAACTAAATGTGTCTGAGGATACAAGTGTAGCTAGTTTGAAGTATTTTTTTTATACACAGTAGCAAGCATATATTACTGCAAATAATAAGTTCAGTTTATAAAGAATGTTCCTTAAAACCATGGCATTATATAAGGAAATAACATTTTAGATTTAATTTGTTGTTATATGGACAATGCAGTATTCTGTATTATAAAATGCCACTAATTCCAAAGCCCTAAAAATCTTCTGCTGGAATTCTGCCCATCCATATTTTGCAGAGTAACATATATAAATTTGCCTTTTTCAGTTATTAAAGAAATCCAGTGACTGCCAGATTGCAATCCACTGTTGCAAATGCTACACTTGGCTGACACCTTCAACCAAAATTATAATTATCAATAATTATGTTGTATTTCCAGAGACTGCAGGTTGTGGTTATGTTTTCTGTTATGTTTCCTGGTAAAAAAACAAAGGTGGGGAGAGCTAACCATGTGAAATGCATGGCATCAGCTGTTGAAAAAAATGGACTGAAAACAAAAATCAATATTTGTGGAAAGAAATCAATATTGGAAAGGAAATAATGACTATTTGAAGGTTTTTAAAATACTGAAGGGAGAAGAAGAGGGCTTAGCAGTCACATAAATGGACTTCACTTCTCTGTATCTCCATTTTTGATAAGTTACTTTTCAAGACATGCTCCTACTGTTAGAATTGGACTTGCTCTTCTATTTGTTATGGGACATGAATGGATTGCAGGCAGTCCCTTGGTGTGCTGTAAAGTTTGTATTAACATGTCTGTAAAGGAAAGAGCTGCTTGGTTGCTAACACTTAACAAATGAAATTTGAAAGAATTCCTGTTTTGAGCACAAGATCTCTTTTTCTTCCTTTTTGTTTTTGATCAACTGAAATAAAGATCACCTTCCACTGAACAGAACTCAGGCTGCCCTTTGGAGAAATTAAAATGGCATTTCATGTCAAACTTTCTGAATGGTTTTATTTCCATTAAGACCATGTTTTATTTCTGTGGTTTAAATAGATAAATATTTATTGTATAAATTGTAACATTAAAGGCATTTGCCTTTGTTTTCTACCAGAGACTGTCTAAACATTTTCTGTCCACAATCTGTAGACATATTGCATGTCACTTCTTCTAATAATTGGGGTGGCTGGTTATATTTGGATTGGGCATTACTTATTTTGAAAGGTGATTTTAGCTTGAAGTCTGTAATTTAGCTTGATCAGAAATAACAGTGTATAACTGGAATATCACACAGTGAAACAAATGACATAACATGTCACTAATGTTTTGTGTGGGGACAGCCAAGGATCTAGTCAGCTGAGAAGTCTGCTGGCAGCCAGGCAGACTTCCTACTTGCTAGCTGGACTTTAGGGCAAAAACTCAGAGGCAAATCCCATTCAAAAGAAAGAAATAAAATTGAAATGCAAATGAAATATAGTTCTTGAGGTGCTGAACTCAGTAGGTAGATGCAGCAGGTAGATGTTAGCAGGCTCTATCCATCTGGCTGCTGTCTGGTTGCAGTAGGGTTAAAAGAGGCACAGCTAAATTAAGAAGAGACTAGTCATAGACACCTGAAAAATGTTAGCAGCATGTATTCTGACACTTCTTACATTACATGGTGACCCTGCTAACATAAGCATCAAAAGAAACTCATGAGGAAATGGCTGGGATGGTTTATTGTTAAATATTAAATCTAGGTGATAATAACTTCAAAATGTGCTGTACCACTAGGAGAAGAGAAAGGACTTAAAAATTTACTGTAATCATGTATATACCTAATGTTCCCCTGGAAGAACTCCAAACAACTCTGCTTTTTATGGTCAGTACTTTTGCTCATGTGTAAAAGTATTATTCATTAGGTATCACTTTAAAACCATCAGAATATTATCAATTTTGGATTCATTATAGGAGTGGTTAATTAGGTGGATGGTGATCTTCAGGTCTTATGCCAAGGTGGATGCTCTTTGTGAAAGAGACATCAGGATCGAAGTAGATGCAATTAATTTTGATCAGATTTTAAATGCTTGAGATGAATGCTCAGCAATTTGCTTGCTCCTAATCCAGTATGGATTTATTTGTCTTAGTGTTATTAGTCTGCCTAAACATGTGTATGATCAGTTTATTTATGGGTGACTTTCTGTTCTTTTGTCATGGAAAGCTATTTGTTTTGTGCTGCCATGAGCTTCTGTTCTTGATTTTTTTATCTTGTAGTTCTGGAAACAGAGTGACAATCCCAATTTTTTTTTTTTTTTTTTTTTTTTTTACATGGATTTTGAATGCTAGTTTTGAGGATGCTCCTTCAGTGAACATGTAATTTGGAAATTTGTCATGCCTGGACTGATGGCTTAAAAGAAGTCTTAGTCCCTGTGAGGATCTATACCGTGCCTGCCTCCTTCTATATCAAAGTTCAGCAGAACCTGGTTATTTTTGAGCTTGAAGGTGTGTGATATGTACCTGTATGTTTTGTGAAGTACTCAGGGGTTGATTTAGCAAGGAAAGAGCAGTGTCCAGATTATTTTGAACTATGTAACTCTGCACAGTATGAAAACATGGAAGTGCAAAACGCTTCTGCACCTTTTGCAGAACAAAAGCCCCCCAAAATAGTGATGAATCTTGAGCAAATATGCATGAAACAATTACTTACAGAGCTACAGCAAATTGCACTCAGGAAGATTGTGCTGAACTTGGAAACGTTCTTTAAAAGATCCCAACAATTGTGGGTTTTGTGTGCCTCTGAATGCATTAATCTCTGTAGTGGTCCTTGGAGAGACAGTATGTATCCCATATTTAGACCCAACCATATTTGGCCCATGATCTGTACTATTAAAGAACTTGCATATTCTCTGAGAAATGGGCAGGTGTCAGCAGTTTCAATGATGTCTTCAGGGCCCCCTGGTTTCTCTGAGAACAGCTGTAAGTTGCAAATACTTAAAAATTCTTCAGGAACTAAAATGACCTGCAGGAAAGAAAATGCAGGGTTGAGGAACAAGCCACAGCATACATAAACTTGTGAAGAGGAAAAGCTGCCATGTTTCTCTCTGCATTCACACAGTTTTTTGATTTGGTTTTGCTTTTTCTGTTCTTTTTCCAGTGAGGTAACAGTATTCATGAAATTCCCTTCTACAACTTTCTCTCCTGTAATCCCTCTATTGGTGGAAGTGTTAATGTAAACCATCAGGAATTAATTCCCACAAGATAAGCTTATGCAGGTGCTGGCTTTTTTTGTTTTTGTTTTCTTTTTTTATCTTGAAAGCAGATTTAATTTGATATCTAGAACTCAAGTAACTGCACTGTGCTGAATTTAGGAAACCTAGGGCCAAACTGTCGGCTAGAGCCATAGATTATTTCATAGCATCTGAGAGTATTTTTTTTTTTGTCTTGAGTGTTACTCTGACACAATGCTACAATATGGGTTAATATGTGGTCTTTCCAAAGTGCTTTTAAGTTTTACTGGACTCTCTTCAAAGAACTGGTTCTTCTCTTCTTACCTAGTTCTTAGTCTGCTCTGAGTAGTTTTTTGGGAGCAACTGGTCTTTATGCATCTCAGCTCAGAAAATGTAAGAAAGATAAAATTAAGTGTTGCACCATGAAGATTTCATTGTGTTTATCAAATAAGCAGTGATAACTTTTTGTCTTGCATCTAAAACAGCTGAAAATAAATTTTGATTGTAAAATACAGACATGTTGTGAGATACTTAGTTCCTAATTAAAGACAAATAGTTTTTCATTAATTTACAAAAGTAATCCTTTACTTAAAATCTCTCAGTGGAGATAAGTCTAACCTTTTATTACACAGAAAAAGAAGACACTAAGTATTGGAGGATCATTCTGTAAGAACTGCACTACATATTCTGTGTAGGCAGAGAATCCCCTCATCCCTTAGCTTCCTCATTCTAATTAGATTTTACTATTCCATCCTGTAAGATGTAGTAAAAAAACCAGACTAGATTAGAGCATGCAAAAATGTTTCTGTGTAATTAGGTGGATTTGCAAAAAAAAAAAAAAAAAAAAAAAAAGATCCTCTGGTGGCACAGTTGAAAAATTTTGTTTGTCTTATCAGAAACTAACCTATTACATAGTCTTGAATACAATTAATTGTACAAGTAGGAAGATTTCTTCCCATATTTAACTTTTGGAATGAGTTTTTATCTGTGCTCCTGAGTGGTAGCCTTTATCCTCTGAACAACCATCATTGTTTCACCTCTGGGATGTGCTCATACAGAAGGCTTGCTCTGAAGATGTGCACTCTCTGAAGAGACCTCTGATGGCGAAGGTGGGCAAATTTTAAATGAGAAGGACCAGGACAGTGGTCAAGGCATGATTTCCCCAAGCTCTATGACATTGCTTAATACATTAATAATACAGAGTATCTGTGCAGAGAAACCAGAAAAAGGAAATATCACTGGAAGTCTTTTTTTCTTAAGGATGAAGTAAATTCAAAAAGGTAAGAGGAAGGGGAAAAGAAGTGCTAGGTTATTATTGTATTCACTGTAAAAAGGTTCTCTGCTTGGGGTGATTAGTCATTCACCATTGTTGGGAGCCTTGTTTGTATGAACACAAACATTTTGTATTTGAAATGGCTGTACCTGCTAAAGGTACTCTGTGGCCTTGAGTGGCATTCCTCATGCAACAGTGGTGTAATAAGGCAGATGTCTGAGGGATTCATTTCATCTGACGTCCCTAAATGGCTCAGCTTTGCAAAGTGATAGAAGCAGCCCTGTAGGGCCATTCATGGCCATTAACTATGCCAAAAAGGAGTGGCTCCTGTGATGTCTGCTCTGAGTAATTTGGAGGTTTGTCTGGGTCAAATCAAAAGTGAATCTAGCCTAGCCTTATAATTTGGATGGTTGCTGACAGTGGATGCCTACAGAAGAGCACAAGAATGGATCAGAGATATGGTACTCTTCAGAATGATCTTCTGTATTCAATGATTTGTGCTTCCAGTTCTGCTCCTGGTAGAGGTGGTGTCTTTAATCAATTTATTCACTGGTAATTTGTCCCACTCTTCTGGAATGTCTGTAAAATATTAACAGCTATAGCATCCTGGACAATGGGTCCACAGCTCGCAGGGTGAAGAATTGTCCAGCAGATTCCTGGTATCCGCAAAAGAGGCTTCTCCTCTGTAGCCAGTAAAAAGGAATAGTAAAAAGCAAGAGATACAAATAGTGAAGAAACAATACATTGTGAATAAAATTTAACTCAAGAGGACAATGGACTCCACCTGTCAAAAACCTAATGATGACTGTTTCATCAACCTTCCAAAAGCATTTTGAGTTACTTGAAATACATCCTAAGAGCTGCTCACTGTGGAATCTGAGTTAGAGAAGTTCAGTACCTGAGGTAGGGCTGTCTCCATGTCCTGTTTGTAACTGGTTTTCCACTAGGATTTCTCAGTTGCTTGTTACATCAGTGCTTACATCTGGTTACTTTGCATACACCTCTCATGGGTTTTATCACTTACAATGTATAATCTGTTTCAGTAACAACATGCTGCATCTTGTCACAGTCATCACAAAGACTATGTCTAAAATCTCAGGCAGTTCCTATATTCACTCATAGAGTTTGCAAAGGAAAGAGTATGCTAATATCTGCTCCTATTCCTGACTGTAAGAGTTTCATGCTATGGAAACCACTGTCTTGCACCTCTTAAGAAAGCTTTACAAAGATAGTCCTTATCTAAATAGATGGCTGGCTATGAAAACTTATTTCATAGTGTAGAAAGTGCTTAGTGTCACAGATACAGTTACATAGCAACAGTCTAGCTGTTTGGCCTTCAGATATGGGCTACCTATGTTTGCGAGGGAACTTGTGTGCTGTGTAGCAGGTGCCTATCACAGCAGGATTCTGGTACTTGAAAGAGATCTCCAGGTGCTATCACAATCCAAATGATTGATAACATGGTTGATTTAAGACAATATTGTTCTTATCTCTCCTGATATAAGATTTTTTTCCAGGTGCCTTTTTTTTTGTTTAAACAGACAGATGCATTCACATGGTTATTATAGTTTCCTATACTGTCCCCTAATTTGCTTTTCATGTACACAAAAATGTACTGGCCTTCCTGTGAAGTAAAATGGATGTGTTTTCATGGTGAAGTGAATGTCCTGGATATCCCAGTTCAGCTTGGGAGTCTTAAAATTGTGCATATAAGTGGTTCTGCTTTATTCCTCTTTCATTAGCTGTTGCTTCCTAAGTCGTGGTGCCAGTTGAAAAGACTGATATTCATGCAGCAGTGTATGTACAAGGTATCCTGAGAATGTAACTTTTGCAGAAATCTAACCTACATGAGAGCTAAGCATTTGCTTATGAGCAGCCTGGCAAAGCCACATAAGGGCCTTTGGGCATCTGGCCTGAACCTGCAAGAGATGTCTAAGAGGAAGCTTAGGAGAGTTGTTTTTGGAGATTAAGGGTAAAGGTAGACAGCTTTGTGTTATGTGTAAAACCTTGTACCTCAGGGAGAAGGCTTGAGTAAAACCTGGGCTGAGCCAGAGGGGCTGCTTGGTACGACTGTCTGGGGATCCTGCCCACACAGAGGTTTGATGGACTTTGCAGGCAGATAACACGTGTTACTGTGGCTGTGGTAAAACTCTGCTGTGGAAGCACATGCTGGGAATTGAGGCATTTCTGCAGGCAAGGCACAAGGTGCAGGGAGCACTTAATCCCTTCTGTAGAAAGGTTTCAGCTATTTCCAATAACAACAGTTCTTTAAATAGGAGCGCTGGCATGCAATCAGCAAATGAGTGTCCTTGCTGAGGACTGGAAGGACATTTTTACCGGGTGAAGTTCAGCCGTTGGGTGTTTCCAAGTTTTGAACTGCTAGAGGTGACTGCTGGGAAGTCAAATAGAGTGTTGCTGTGAGTGTGGAGGTGGAGGACACAGCGTCACAGCAGGCACGCTCGAGCTCTGAGCACTTTGAGCTCCCACTGAGAGCTGTAGATGGCTTTTTGCTATGGTTTGGTCTGTTCAGCGCCTGTGCCTACAACCATTGTTAAAACCCACAGAGCTCCTTTTGCCAACGTTGTCCTTACATTGTTTCTCACTACTGCTGGTGGTGCCAGACTACCTGCTGCACACAGCTGTGTGTTTACCTACTTACTGTGAAAGTTCAGTGTTGCACTTTTGCCAACGTAAAGAACCTTGCCTGGGTAAACTTCTGCCTGCCACTTAACGCTTGAGCAAGGTTTTCTCTGAGCCCAAGGACAATATACATGTTTAGACATATTGCTGTGTTTTTGAAAGATATTTTGGTTCGGAAGAAGACTTGGCAGATAGAGAAGTTAACATCGCTGCTGGGCTGTGGACAAGAAAATGAGGTGGGTACTGTTCAACAGCTAAGGTAAATATGGAGGTACAGCAATCAGTATTTTGTATTTTAAACAGTGTAAGGGTTACAGAGGATGTGAACCTGAATTCAGGCTGCTCACATGCTGGGGAGGGGCTCTTTTTTCTCCCTCCTTAGTCCTTATCCCAATATGTGTTTTTGCACTAAGAAGACAATAATTCCTTCCCTTTCTACCTCCATTTTTGCTTTTTTTAATACTTAGATTCTATCTCCTGTTTCTTGCTGTGAGACACCTAAGGTGGCTTGGGTTTCTTTACCTCCTGGTTTGTGTTTCATATGTTATTTTTCACAGGAAGTGAGAGTTTTGAAGGCTGCAAGAAAAACATTCTAAAGGGTTGGCACTCCCTTAAGTTAATTTTGCAAAGAAGTTACGTGGCTTGTAGTGGTTGCTGAGTGCTGCCTTCTCCCTTGCTGATTTGAACTTCATGCTAGTTCACCAAAATCCTACTGAGTTAAATGGAAACAACAGAGGGACTTTTTGGTGGTCATCAGAGACTATGTGACTAAACTCTGGTACCTGATACGTGTTACCTCCCCTAAAGGGAGAGCAGCAGGGGACATGCAATGTGGGGCAGATCCAGTCTCAGGAGGGAGTGAAGGGGATGATCTCTACAATTTTCACTACACAGTTCCACAGTATTGGAAGCATTGAGCGTTTTCTGCTTCCATTTATTTTTTTTCCTGTTGCTCAGCAACTCTAAAGAAAATGCCTAGAGCGTTTTTCAGCATATCTTATATCTAACAGTACGTAGAAAAGACCAGGAACCTTCTTCCAAATAGGTTCTTGATCAGCCTCCATTTTTGGTCTATTGCCTGTTTTCCTGCTCCTGGAAGTGTTAAGAGTAATAAGTGTGGAATCTTCATGGAGCACTTTTATCTCAAGTAGCATTTCACAGCAGATGTTTATGGAAGCAGCAGTGTTTTGATGTGCAGTTTTAATTATTTGTCAATTCAGCTTGGTTTTAGTTGAACCTCTGTACCTGTGAAGGCTGAACAGAGATTTGTCAGTGTTCACAAAATAGATAAACCTAGAGAGTCAAAAATGTGCTACTGTAAGGGTGATAGTTACAATACCAGTAGTCAGGGTAGGGTTTTTTTCAGTAGAGATGCTTTGACTCACTGCTTTGGATGGCAAGTATACAATTCAAATGGCTGCACAACATCTAGTACCTGAAATAATTACTTCAACATACCTCACTGCAGATTATTTTTTAGGAGCTCACCTGAGAATATGACATTTTATTAAACATGGAAAGGGCCCTAAATTGCAGTTCTGATGCTGTAATTTAACCTGATACTTTTATCCTGCTATTTCTCTTGATGTGTCCTTTCCATTCATTTCCTATTCCTTCTCTCTGAAATCTCATTTTTGAGAATTTGGGGTATTTGGTTGAGGATTCATGGATGCCCATTCATGCACTATCCTTCCATGTGCAGTAAATTTAGTGTGTTCCAGCTGTTTTCTCATTTATTGTGCAAGGCCCAGACTCAAATTGAGGTCCTGAAAACCTCAGTCACACAAATAGCCTCTCAGTTGGTGATGACTGTGTGATCACACAAACTCTAACCTGTCAGACTTGTCCCTTGGTGTTTGCAGTGCAGCTACCAGCAGGTCCCCTCTCCATCCAAGGACAGGACAGCTGGGAGATCGGGTCTCTGGGGATAGAAGCAGGACTACTCACCTCTAAAGTGGGGTGGAGAAGAGGTACTGCAGAGGCACAAGTTGTGGAGATGAGGAGAGAGAAGAAACGTGGGTATTACATGCCAGCCATAACCTTCCCTCTACAACTGGAGTATAAAGCATTAATATGTTGGTGTCTTAAGAGGTCCACCCATGTTTCAGGGGCTCACCCTTTTGTAAGCTTTGATTACAAAGGAGGAAGAAAAAAGAACAAATCATTAAACATGTAACACTATTAAGCGAGGCTTTAATTTGTAGCAGTGGCTTTTATTCCAGTCATTCTTGTGCCTTCAGCAGCTGAAAACTTAAAAAAAAATTTAATTCATGACATCTGCATCTGACAGTGATACTGAAGGTGAGCCCATTGCTGTGCAGAAGGAATGCCAGAATACAGAGCTTGTTTCTGGTGACTGCAGTGCCGCTTCAATGGCAGATACCCAGTAGTGGGAGAGAAAGAATAACACAGAGGGGAAAAAAGCAGTTTGTGTCTGGTGCTGCCTAACTTGCAGCTTCAGTGGTGGAGAGAGGCAGGAAGTGCAGTCCTGCCAGAAAGGCTCAGGCTGGCTGAGCAGGGAGGCCAGGCTGTCCCAGCTTTGCTGCAGTTGTGCTGCAAAAGCTGCAACCTTGCCAAGCTAAACCAGGCATAAGCAGAAGGTAAAAGGAAATAGAAGAAGGTGGCAAAGTCATACCAGGATGGGTGCTGGGCTGCTGGAAACTTTCCAGCAGCCCAGCATTACAACTCAGGCAAACCTTTCAAGTTGTTTGCCTCCCAGGCTATGACAAATCCCTTGCATTGGGTCACAAGATTTGGGAAAAAGCATCTGCTCTGCTGAATCATAAGATGAGGGAGTGACCACAGCTCATGGCTGTGGCTGGTGGGGAGGAACCAGGACCTAGCAGAGCAC
Organism: Trochalopteron elliotii; assembly: GCA_024734555.1. Taxonomy (NCBI): domain Eukaryota; kingdom Metazoa; phylum Chordata; class Aves; order Passeriformes; family Leiothrichidae; genus Trochalopteron; species Trochalopteron elliotii. Next base: position 4,461,206 of record JANPWX010000026.1, on the reverse strand, counting down.
CTTTTGGGGCAGACATGCCCTCTGGCTACAAACCCACAGTGGGAGGAAGCTGTTGCTCTTTTCAGATAGCGTGAGCTACAGCCTGGACTATTGGAGGATGTGGAGTGAGGGCTGGAAGTTGCACTTGCTCTCTGGAAGCTGCTGGATCTGCATGGGTGCACAGCCACAGTGGGGAAAGGTAAAGGCCACTGGCTCATGAAGCCCTTGACTCCTGGTGTGGGTATAGCTCCACAATGACAAAACTTGGCTGCTTCACTTCACTTGCTCTCCTGTCACCAGGGTCAAATTAGGTCAAATTAGGGATGTGTGGAGCTGGGTGATGGCTGTAACGGCCATCCTATCCTATATTTGTGTTCCTAAACTAATCCTCATTTCCAGTATGTTGGCTGTGGGTAATTGATTTCTGGTCTCTCACATCTCTTACTTTTCAATCTGCCTTAATTGCCAGGACTGTATTAGCTGGTCACTTAGTTTGAACTAACCCAATCATTTTTTTTCTGCTGACCTTAAGATCACTTTTGTACAGGAGGGTGAGCTAGACTACTCTGTATTCAGTCAGATTATAGTATAGGCTTCATTGCAGACCATTAATCTTAACTTGGAGTGTTTGAATGACTTATTAAATATTGGGGAAGATATCAATATCTACCTATGACCTCTAATTTAACTGTGAGGTTTTTTGATAGCTTACTATTTATGGCCTTCCTAAGAATATGAATTCAGGTTGCGTTTGGAACAGGAAAAAGAATAAGTTATTCAAAACCCAGGACATTTACAGAGGATGACAGCACAAGCTAGATCACTCTTCCATGGCACTTTGAAGATGGCATGTACTATGTATTTTCTATTCCAGAACTTTCTTCAGTAGTCAGCAGTGACACAGATAAGTCAACAGCAACAATGAATTGCAGCAATTTTCTGAGAAAAAGTAGCCTATTCTTTTTAAAATAAAAACAGAAAAACAACAAACAAAACAAAGCATATAATGACCACCCCCACCCCCATCTCCCAGCACAAAAGACGTACACATACAATAAACCTATTTGAAAGAGTCTGGTTGTAACTGCTATGGGGGTAAAGTGCAAGATTGAATCTTTTTCCTCTTTGCTAAGCAGAAGAAACCTACATATCAACAAGTAACAAGAAAAATCCAGGGAAGTGCTATGCCTTTTGTGTCATTTTCCTTGCCACAGTAGCACGTTTTTGTTTTGTTGAAGAAGCAGGATAATTTGTGGAGTATCAGCTCATTGTCAGCAGGCAGCTTCTCAGAGTTAATTGTAAGAGGACAGCACTTTGAAGGAATCTCTTGTTTGGAGGTGTGTTTCCCTATGAGAGTGGCTGCAGCAGTCTCCCTTGGCCATGAGGTATGTTATGGGACCGGTTCTGAGGGGTATGTAGTCCTTACTACTGACTGTAAATGGAAATAGTCATTTGGGTGATACTGGTCATTCTGTTTTAGTGTATGTAAATAGGTTGTTTGAAATGAGCAAGGGAAAGCAAGCAACTTAATGATATCTGCTTGCTTCTGTCCAACAGTTTTCCTCTTCAGTTCTGGGGGTGCCATTCCTGAATTTTCTCACTTGATTTTTGTTTAAATGTCTTTGTTCCACTGGCAGAAACAAAAGGCCTTGGATCTTCTTGGTGTAGGAGTGAAATCTCTTGCTTGTTCTTTGCAATAGGGATTCCCCTATTCCCCAGACAGTTTAAAAAGAAAACCAAAAAAACTCCCCGAACCAAAGATAAAAAACCTACCTCTCCAAAAACATGCCTGAAATCTCTGGCCTTCTTTTATACTGTGAATCCTGCTGTACAGATGCCTGCTGCTCCTGAATGTTGGAACTAAAATGAAACATACCTTGTGCTCTCTCTTTGATTGAGTTCAGCACATGTTAAGGGAGTTAGAGGGGCAGTATTTTGGCACAGGCACCCCAAACCCTAATACATGCACACACACTGCCTGATGTTTTATTTCAGGTTATAAACTGGATTACAACATGCCTTCACCCCTGTAGGCATTGTCCAGGGAAACCAGGCTGGATCTGTCTGATGCATAAAATGATCTGGCTAAAAGATCTCCAAATGGAAAGTAAAGGATGTGTGCAGAATTTGTATTTTTAACAGGAATTTAGATTACATTTCAGTTGCACTAAATCATTAATAATACTACTTAACTCATCAATTCAAGAATGGAATAAATATTATATTCTGGAAACCATGCTTAAAGAGCTTGGGACAACATTTCAAACTTCTAAAATAGCTATGTCTGTCCTAATTAAGTCAGGGTAGCAAAGAGTATTTAAGCCCCACGTGTTTTCTTCCTGATGCAAATGGAGCTTTATGTTCTTTTATTTGTGGAAAGCTTTGTTAGCCTCAGCTGAAATACTTGCATACGATTTGGTTTTTTCAAAAGAAAAGATACACTGTATTTGGAGATGCAAATACTACCTTGTATGCAAAACCCACCAGCTGTTATACTAGAAGACAAAGCTAATTTTATGTTGCTTTGCTTCAGTGGTGTTTGTATATTCACAAGCGTCTTTTTAACAACCTTCTCTGCATAGCTGAAAACTAGCAGGCAACAGTTTTTTGTATTTTGGTAACAGCCTACTAAAATCAGAGTTGATCTGTGAATTTTCAAATAGTCTGAGCAAGTAAATAGATTAACTATGTTAATACACCTTTGCATTAATGTTTAGAGAAAAGTTGAACAGTCTGTTAGCCTTGATTCTCAAATTCCTTTAATATGAGTTTACTAATTGCTGCCTTGAATATTTGGCTTGAGACTGAGTCAGGTCAAATATGTGGCTCTGTAGTAGTAGAAGCTGCTGCTGGTTTGTGTGTCAGTAGCACAGTTTGCTGGAGAGGCTCTTTGCTTCTGCTTTAAGCATCTGGAGAGAGACAAAGAGCATTTGTGGGGTCTTTTGTTGCTTCTGGAAGTTGGACCAGGGAAGAATTACATTCCAAGAAATACCCAGAATCCTGGAAGAATCTGAGTAGAATTTTTAAGTGTTAAACTTTATCTTCTTTATAAACGAAAGTGCTTTCGTTTTATCTCTGGCAGCTGTCCTGGTAATGGATGTTAAGTAATATTTACTCTCTCCTCTGGAGTTAAATAGTTTTTCCGATTTGTGAGTAATATTTGCATATGTATTTCTTAGCTGCATTGACATGCCAGATGCACAGTGGTAGCTGTCTCCGCCTGCTAATCCTGTAATAACATTCTGGTGATTAAATTCAATGGCCCTGCGCGGAGCCTCGGAACAGCTGATTGCTGAGTAGGGAGGAAAAAAAAATAACCCAGCGAATCTGGTTGCAGCTCTCTGCTGCATCCCCATCCCACAATCCCTTGCACCATTTGCTGCAGTCTTTCTACACAGGCTGAGTGAGAAAAGGATGTGCTAAATAAAGATTGATTGGTTTGAATCCTGGAGGGGTCTCCACTGGTAAATGACCCAGGGAGAAAAAAAAAATTCATGACGACTTCACTGGGCCTCCTCTTATTCTTCCATTTTTCTTTCCACCTGTCCTCTTCATGGAATGGAGCATCATTCCTTAGAGCACAAAATCTCTTGTGCATCTAATAATGATTGTGCTGTGACAGGGATTCCTTAACAGTTTCATGCGTGAGGCTTGAAATATTAACAGATGATGGTTTGTTCGTTTGGATTACTGCGGAACTGCAGCTCGTCCCTGCAAGGATTTTATCCTCAGCACTGCACTGATTAAGCTATTTTTCTACAAAGATGGGTAGGTCTGAAATGCTCAAGTTTGCTCAGTGTTATTCCTGGTGGCTGCTGCTGGGTTGCTCCTGTTTTGGCCCCTGATCGTTCATTACATTTCTGCATGCTGTAAGAATGAAGAGGGTTGCTGTGTTTTAAACAAGGCACTAAGCTGATTGCAAGAGTGGGAGAGAAAGGAATGCAAATTTAGCTTATCAAGCCTTTTACACAAGTGCACTGTGTGGCGGTTCTGATTTGCTCAGTGTGTTCTGTATTGGCTAATCTGGGGGCTGCTGCTAGAAACGGCTTGAATCTGTTCTTTATTCCTACAGACTGTGGACAGGTGATCTATCTGTTTTAAGGACTTCTAAGGCTCAGCTCTCCCAGTCCTTGAAGCAACATTATTGAGGTACCCCACCCTTTCTTATGGCTCTGGAGGCCTAACTGTTCCTTTGGAAACGTTGCCATTGGAAACCTATTCATTCATAGTACATGAATAGACCCTCTAGGTTGCGAATACCATTGATAAGGAGAGGATGAATAAACTGCAGGCAATTTGTTCTCCTCAGGCTGTACTTTCAGGCTAGTTGCAGCTCTGGCTGGGTGGATTTCAGAAACAGCAGTGTATCAGTAACACAGAATTCTACTCTTTTAAGAATAAAATCCTGTGAAGTGAACAGTTACTTGATTCCCCAACGTCTTTTCTCGGCTGGAAAACTAATAGAGAATTTTCGGGAGTTCCAGAACTCATTTGAGGATACCTGTAGAAAGGGTGTATTTTTCTATTACATGTCTCTATTTACCTGAAACAACTCTTCTGGAACTGTTATTTGTTACACCTAACATGATTTTTTTCTTTTCCCCCTTTTCCAATGCTATAGGAAGTTCCTTTCATATGGGTGGGGCCGCACCCTGGCTTTCCTGAAGGCATGCATGCATAGCGGGGCAAAGCTTTCCACTAGCTTAGAGAGCCATTGTTTTCTCCTTTCTCTGCTGTCTAGTATATTTTAAATGAAAATCGTATCTCCAAGCAGAAGGAAAAAGAGTAATGCTGTTTCTGGGGTCGCTGGGAAGATAGCGATCCTTGAGCCTCGAAAGGGCGACAAAGGGAGTACATTTCAGAACCCTTTACTGCACTTGCTTTAGCGAACACGAATTTGGTTTTGAGTTGCGAGTGTGTGTGTTATAGGTAAATGGGTGGGGGCTAATGTCTTGTTTGGTGCAATGTTTCCTAGTCCTTTAGCTTTGCATGTTTAAATTATGAAGTGTAACTATATGGAGAAGCGATAGCCCTGTTTTCGAAGCTCATGCTTCAGCTGCTCTATTTTGATTGTGAGAGGTAATGAACCTCTGAAAAGCACTCCGGCAGTTTTTGGGCACAGAAGATGCTACCAAAAAAAGGAACATTTTTCTTGTGAAAGTCGTGTTACTTGGCAAAATCTCCCACTGCTAATACATTTAAAACTTAGGTTGCTGCAAGCATAGCAGTAAATCAGAAAAAATACTGTCTGGTGAAATTTAAAAACATTGTCTAAAATCTCCAGATTTTCTTCAGGTAGTCTTTGACTGTACGGTTGCTTTCATTGAGTAAATGGGCAAAATCATCCTTCTCATAGCTACATCACATTCATCAAGATTACATCAAAGGTGGAGTTGCCTTAAAAAGGCTGCAGAATCCTGCAAATCCCATACGCAAATGATTTTTTTAAAGGGACCATTTGTGTAAGAAGTTGTATCAGGTAGTGGCCATAGCTTGAAATGTACAGGTGAAATTCTATTTCCAGGTGCATGTTTTAAATCTGATTTACGTGAGCACAGGGGATAAATGACAGTCATGACCTGCTGCATTTTGGACAAAACAGAGAATATTAAAAGCACTTTTTTATGAATCATTAATGGTTTCTTTCACTGACAAAGCTTAAAGTATGAGCATTTGAAAAATAAAGTGGCTGGCATGAGATTTATGTGCAAAATGCTAAGAATTACTTGATTTTGTAATGACATTGGGGAAATGGGAATATGAAAAACAGGTTAAATCAACATTTTTTTTCAGGCAGCAGCAGCTTTTTTAGTATAAACACTATTTCCTGGTATAGTTTTACTTGATAAAGGAAAGATGAAACACAGAAAATAGCTGGTTTCTAGAGAACTTTCTTCTGTTAAATGATAGGCAGCATTCACTGGAAACCTATTCTTTCATATCTTAAGTACAGCTTTTTCCAGTAGTTTGTGTTCAGTCTGTCACAAAAATTTACACTGTTTATGTGTCCAGTTTGGAAACCATGCTTTTGATAAGAAATCCTCCTGCTTCTGATTATCTTGCCTGTTTTGTTTGGGTCCCTGCACCTAACATTTGGGGAGGGAGAGTGGGAGGCAAACACAGCTGTTTAAGTGGTGAAATGAATTTTCCTTTTGAAACACGTCCTGATGTTCTGCATGTTATGCTGCCAAATGTATGAATACTTTAATGGGTATTTGATTGTCTGGTCCTTCTACTCTGTTTTGTAAAAGCCAGCTTTTGGTTCCACTTCTTGTAAGGCCACCTTTAACTCCAGTGTTTTAAAAGTAATTGATCTCCTAAGGTTTGTTCAGTGTGATTTATGGCATTTAAATAGGAAAAAATAATTTGTGTTTACGTAATACTCACATTTGATCTTACCATGGGGAAAGAAATTTAAAAAAATATTTAAAAAGATGGAAGAGACATGCAAATATTATCAATCCTGAAATCATATATTTTTGGGTCTTGAACAAACATGATATTTTATGAGTATTAGAGCAATTTTTATCGCTGCAGTTTCCCCTTCCTTGGAAAAAAAGGAAACAAAAGGGCCTGCCATGAGTGTTTTCCATCAATTTAAATGTCAGTTACTGCTGTTGGGTATTTGAACTGTGAATAACTTTGTGCTGCTGTGTTTGCTAACACAGAGGCAATGCCCCAGGAATACGTTATCAGGGAAGCCAGCATAGCTGACTTATGATCCATAATCACTGTCATTATCCTAGAAATAGCCCCTTGCTCTGTGTAATAAGTAAAATATACAGTATGGCTAAGTACACAGCTCAGAAAGAGCAGCAAATGGGTTCAGCTCTGACAGACTAGTGTGCCATTCATTCAAGCACAGGAAGAAGACCTAATGTAACACTAGCAATAAAATACTACACAGGTCATGCAAATCATTCTGGAATTGAGTGACCTTTGAGCATGATCAGCAGAGGGCTTGTTGTTTCTGTCTTGGAAAAGCTGAACTGCCCTCAAGCTAGATCTCAAATTGTCTGAAATGGGTGAGTAAAAAGGGCTAGAAATTGTTTAGGAAGCCGTTAGACCCCTCAGGAGTGTATCTGCAGAGAAGCGGCCCAGCTGGGCTTGCGGCTCACAGGGAAGAGGAGCCCGGTTCCGCTGTGGGTGCGGGAGGTCTGGCAGAACTCAGTGCTGCGCCTGCGCCTCCCAGCACTACAGCCTGCTAGAAATGCTGATGGAGAGGAGTTCCTGCTGGACCACCCTGCCAGGGACTCTGCTTGCCAGGTTTTCCTAAATTATTTTAGCAGGCAGTTTACTTTTCCTGTGGTTGCTTCGTTCCTTTTCCTCCTGTCTTCTCTTTTCATATTTTATTCTGTTGGCTATAATCTGTATCTCCAGCTGAAGAGAACCTACATTTTTCTCTCCCTGTGCCTTGTTCCAGGACAGGAGGCGTTCCAAGCCTGCTGCCATCTCTTTAACCTGCGATTTTAATTCTAACAGTTAGTAGACTTTTTTCTTAGCCTTTTATTTCATGCTTTTTTTTAAATTTTATGCCAGACTGTGAAGAATCCTCAGTCCTAGAAACATGATTCTTACTACTAGTTCTGCCTAGAATGACATTTTTCTTGCATTTATTATTTGGATGCACTTCATATATTGTTCACCCTACCATTGCTGATTCTCAGTGGCTATCAGTTGCCTCTTCTTTGCTTTGTTTTGTTTATCATGAGGATTTTCATTTTGCCTACCTCATCCCTATTGGTGATGCAGAATTTGAGCATTCCCTTCCCAGGGGCTGGCTGGTTCGGAACTTCCTTCTTGGTGGCTTCCTGGAGAGAAAATCTACCATATTTTTGGTAATACCAGCACCGACAAGAAAAAAAAATTGTTAGGTGAACCATTTTCAAATTCTGTCTGTGATGCAGCCATTTGATTGGCTGGTGCAGTTCCAGTTGGAGTGTTTTGCCAGCGGTATTGTAGATGTAAGAAATCCAATGTTTGTTAGCACTGGCTGAGCCTATTGGCACGAGAATGTTTTTATCCTGGGTTTTCTTTAAAACCAGACAGCCCCATAACTCTTTCAGTCCAGAGGCAGCATGCCTTTCCAGAATGCTCAGACAGAGGTGTTGTAGATGTTGCTGACTGTTTCCCTGGCTCTCATCAGTGATAAACCATTTTAGAAGTTTAATTCTTTCTTGTTTTGGTTTTATATGGAAATATGAATTCCTGCATAAGAATAAAACATGAGTGGATTAGTCAATGATTTTGTTATTTTATGGAGTTTATAAGCCGATTTTCTTCTTTTCTTCTTTTCCCCACCCCCCTTCAGCAGTGTGCAGGGTAGAAGGGAACAGGACCCATATGTCAGTGGTCTAGGATGGCCAGTGAAGGCTCCAACATCCCAAGTCCTGTGGTCCGTCAGATTGACAAGCAGTTTCTGATTTGCAGCATATGCCTGGACCGTTACAAGAACCCCAAAGTACTTCCCTGCCTGCACACTTTCTGTGAGAGGTAAGTCCTTTCCTCATGCTGGTAACTCAGGATTTGTGCCATGTTGCAAGCACAGGACAAGGCATCCTTTAGTGGACAGGGACTTTTCCCTTTACTTGTAAATGTCGTGTTAAGGCATGATAAAGTCAGGGAAGGCTGGAGAGACAGGGATGTAGAAAAACAGATTTGTGACAGGCAGGAAGAAGAGACGGCAATGGCATATTTGGAATACATTCCCTTTATGCAAGAGTAAACAAAAAGTAAATCCAATTAAACTAATGAATATGGTTACTACAGTGTGAAAGATGATGATAGCCAGAATTTGGACCTCAAATTAATGGTCTCGAATTTATTCTGATTATCATATAATTAGAAACAATTTTAAAAAATTATTTGTTGATTTATTAAGCCAATAAGTAATTATCCCATCCTTTAATATCCAAGGGTTAGACATGATATATACATTATTAATAACCTGAGATTAAATGTCTTCATTATTCTGCAGTTTGGTTGACTGAAGTGGGAAAATTCTCTGGAATGTGATAAACCAGTAATCTGCCTTTTACTGTATTTGGCTGAAAGAACTGAATATGCATAATGATACTTCAATGTTGCATTATCCGTCAAATTGTGGAGAAAATACAGCACCTGCAGAAAGGTTATCTGAAGAATTAGTGGTTAGAGTTCTTAATCCGATGATGGGATGCAACTCTGGATTGTATATTGAATGGCAGGAGAATTTTTATAAATGGCATGTATTGTGAACACTTATTTAATCTAGGAGATTTCCACCTCTTAGCAAGAATTGTGGTTTGAATCTCTAACTTTGCACAGGGTGAAAGAAAACTTGTTGATCCCTGCCTGTGTCAGATGAACTGGTCTTTTGTGGACGAATAGGAAATCCCAGCATTAAAAAGGCAGCACTGAAACTTTTACTGAAGTCAGTGAGACAAGATTTTCACCATCATGTGTTAAGTTTCCTGACTTCTGTTCATGTGTGAAACCTAAGGTTAGCTTCTGGTTTTCACTGTAATCCTCTTAGGCTGATCTTGTTATGGAGAGAGACTGGAAGAACTCTTCCAGTGTAGTGCTGATGTGCAAAGCCTCAGCTCTCCTTTCACAAAGTCCTTACTTGGGGGTCAGGAGGAGGGCTGCCAGTGGAAGATGAAGAGTGGTGCAAACAAAGCCCTTGGAAAAGGATAAGTGCTGTGGAGCTGTGTGAGGTCACACTTTCTCTCAGTTGGCATCCCATGAGGAATTTGGTGTAGCACTGCTCCCCTTAAGAACTGCATTCTGCAAAGCTGCTTCTGCTTACAGAAGGACCATACCGAATATGTCATACTGCATGCAACTATATGTTGCATGCCCAGCCAGGTGTTAACGTCATTTTCAAAGCCAAATGTGTCATTAAGTGTCACCTAGGCCAGCCTGATGCATATTGTGCATATTGTTGATTGGTGAATTTTTGTGTCAGGCATATACTCTGTGATTTTTTTTTTTCTGAAAAATGCCTATGCTGCCCTCCCAGTCAAACACAAACAAAAATTTCCTCCAAAACTCCCCTTAACATGAACTGTGATAACCTAGCAGGTAGTTCCCTATGTAATAAAGAAAGGTCTGTTGATTTTGGCTAGCTGCCAAATAACTTTCCAAATCGAAATAAATGAAAAAATTTCCTTTGGTTTCATTGGGACCATGTTTTACCTCTGAAACACTAAACCCACAAATACAAGTTATTAAAGGAGATTCTGTTGGAAAGACAAGGGTCAAGCACCGGTTAGTCAGTTAAAGGCACAGACTCAAATACTTGATGTAACTTCATGTCTGTCAGACTTTAATAGTTTAAAATTTTTACTGTCCTGTGAGCAGGATGCAGTAGGTTTGCAGCAGTCTGAAGGCATGATTAACTGCACGAATGTCTCAAAAAAGGCATATAACTCTTTCAATGATGTCTGCTTATTGAGCCTTTTTTTTTCATGTGGCAGAGTAAAAAAAGATGTAAAAAAATATTCCCCATAACCACTTTTGCTTCAGAAGCCTGTTTGATGTACTTTTCCCTTTGTAAGTAAGAGTAGCACTATTTCAAACTAGCTCTTTAACTGATGAAAGGGGTTTTTTTCCTTCTTTGATGATACTTTTCCTTTCTTTCTCCTTCCACCTTCCTTCCCCATAGGTGTTTACAGAATTACATTCCAGCCCATAGCTTAACCCTTTCTTGCCCTGTGTGCCGCCAGACCTCCATTCTGCCAGAGAAGGGGGTTTCTGCACTTCAGAACAACTTCTTTATTACCAACCTGATGGATGTCCTGCAGCGAACGCCGGACAACAGCATTGAGGAGTCCTCCATCCTGGAGACTGTCACTGCTGTTGCTGCAGGCAAACCGCTCTCCTGCCCCAATCATGATGGAAATGTAAGTGAGATGGCCTCCTGTGCTGTGTACAGGTATTGATGTGTGCTGACTTGTCTGGGTTGCATGGATGTCTTTTTCTAAAGAGAAAGCAGGGACATGGAACCACACTATTTCTTTGATTTTATAATATATCAGCCAGCAAAAGACAAGTGATTCTTCAAACTAACTCAAATGCTCTTAGTGGAGTAGTGAAGTAGTCAGGATATTGTTTTTTTTACCAATCATCTGGGATGATGCTGTATTTTGGCACATTTGGTCAGAATTATTGTCCTGCAAGTACTGAACCTTGTGCCTTTACTTCTTTGGGTTGGGTTTCCTTTGCCCTCAGCCTTCGTGCTTGCACCATCAGCTGTTGCCGTGGGTACCTGTGTGTTTGTCTGGCAATATGTAACAAGGACCTTTTGAATTTAATTGACCTGCACACTGGGGCAGTACCAAAAGGTATGTGAACATATTAACATAGAGCCAAATAAAAGTGAGTCCTAGCTTAGGATGCTTTGGATCAGCACAGGCTAGAAACAGAGAGCTTCTGGTTATCTGCAGTGTTTTGTAGATCTCTCATATCAGTTATGGAGGCTGCTTTGTTTTTTCCCTCCACCTACTCTTTTTAACTAGCATGTTCCCACCCCCACACACATCCTCAAATCATACCAGTTTATTCTTTGGCAAGTACCCCCAGCTGAGTTAATATTCACAGATTACTGCAAGAACAGGTGTAACTCTGCTTACTTCACAATTTTCAGTGTTAACCTGTGCAACTTCGTGATAGGCATATGAGCTCCTGACTCATAGCTAAGCTTATGCAAACATGTAAGTAGAGACTGCAAAACTCAACCGTGCTGTGTTGTGTACTGAATGTTGTGCTTCTATGGAAGCCAAGAAACATATGTCAGTAGTTTAAGACAACTTTCTGGGGACTTTTATTTAATACTCAGTGTAGGTACACTGGTAGTATGGGAGTAATCCAGCTGATAGGTAATGATTGCTGTAATAGAGGAATAGCTCAGTTCCTCTTCTGTTGGAATTAGGTGGATTTGTAGAACTGATGTTGGACACTCTGATTAATGAATAACTGGTGTAACTTTTTTTAATGTGTACTATACCTATGTGTGTGTAGTGGTTACTGATTAATGCATTCCTAGTTTTTGTTTGCATTTTATTTGCTTTCTTTAAAATGAATCATAGTTGTTTTCTGACACAGCCATTCTGGTAGGAGCCATTTGGTTGTGAAATGCTGAAAAAGGTCAGAATTAAGGTGTTATTTGTTTTGCATTTTAAATTATCAGCTGATTATTCTTTGGGCATGTTTTAAAAAACCTGGCTTGTCTACAATCAAAAATATGCCACCTTATACCTCTCTGAGAACTCCCTTACAGGGAAAGGACCATTTTTAAGTCCTCTAAACGTACTTGGCTTGCCTTGAAACATAGCATGTCATTTAGGATGCTGAGTAGTGTGTGATGGGAACATCCTCTCGCTTCAGTAAGTATCTGGGAGGGTTGGGGATAGCCTGAGGATGACTCCAGTTTAAAGCTTTGTGAAGATAAGAAATGAAAAGCTAAGTGCACACATCAGTCCTTGTGATGGCAGGAGCTGAGGTAAGGTTTGGGGAGAGCTGCTCCAGGTGGACCTGGCTGCAAGGGTGCATGGGGCAAGGTGCTGGGCACCTTAGGCCTCACTGAGGAAATGGGATTATGCTGGCTTCATAGGTTCAGGACACGAGCACTGTGTGGCAAGTAGGTTAGGTGTTAGGAAATATCTAAAAAAGCCTTAGTCCAGAACATCTTCCCTGGAATGTGCTTCCCAGGGAAGCAGTCACAGCACCAAGCCTACCAGAGTTCAAGAAGCATTTGGACAATGCTTTTAGGCACGTGGTGTTGGTCCTTGGCAGAACCAGGAGTTGGACTTTGATGATCCTTATAGGTCCCTTCCAGCTCAGGGTATTCTATGATTCTAAGTGCCTAGCTGCTAGTAACTTTACTGGGGGCTTCAGGAAATGAAAAAGATTGAGCTGGCAGTTGGAGGAGAATGCCTTTACAGAACCAGCAGTCATTCTGCACCCAATCCACCCTCCATTAATTTTTACATATTGCTTGGGGTAGGGTCAGACCCATTGTATTTTTACTATTTGCATCAAATATATTTCTTGTAAATATTACTATTTTTTCTTCATATTAGCTTGGAAATAAATTTCTGTTTAAACAAGTTTTTTCAATAATTTCAGCCATTCTGGACTTAAACCTTTCTGATTAAAATGAGGTAGAAACTGATGCAGATACTTTCTCATTTGCTTGCCTGTCTCCTTGTAACTTAGCCTTCCTTAGGCCATGTAGATTAGATACTTTCTCTTGCCAGTTGGTCCCCTATTCCCATCACTCATATTTTCCATATGTGTGTATGTTTACTTTATTCTTTCTGTGCACATCCTTCCATCCTCTGTTGTGGCATCTTTGTTCTGTGTGTTCTTATGAAGAATGAAACTTATTTTGTAGTATCTCAATAGAAAAGGTGGTTACCTGTGCCTGAACTATAAAAAAATGCTTTCTCATCTTGACCCAACATGGAGCACAAGTGTATGTTCTTGTTAAATCAGGGTAATAGGGCACATACAGAACTTTTGAACCTGCTAGAAGATTCTTATCTTCTGCCTACCCAATAAAATAAGATTGGCTTTATTGTCAGCTGCAAAACACCTGCAGCTCTTGCGTGTAAAATTATTCTGGACTGGAAACATTGATCTACAATCATTTAGGGGGAGGTACAGAAGCCAGGGCAGGGAAGACTATGAAATTCTAGCTCCATTGTATGTAATGAGTGGTGTAGCCTGTGAAATGTTTGTACCTGGGTTTTGTTTGAATTTGAACTGAAAACCAGCTCAGAGTGGAGTAGCATGTTTTTACAATGTAGAAGGTGGGGCAGTGTGTTTTCTGCCTCTAAAGTGTAACAAGAGAGGATACACAGTATTAAATTAAACACTTAACAAGAGAGAATGCCTTATCTCTAAGTAGCTTTTTCTCAAAAGATCATAGCATAGCTTGGCAACTTGACAGGCATAAGATCTTGCTTACAAAAACACTTCCTGAACTTGTGGAGGTGTTGCTTACTGCCTGTATGCTTCTCTTAGAAAAATAAAAAGTCATCTATCCTTGATATTGTGATGAAGTGACTTCATACCTTACCTTTTAAACCCTTGTTTTTTCTCCTCACCTCTGTACTTCCCACTATGTCACTTACTCATGTATCACATTAAAGTATAATCTGTGGGTTAGGCAAACGCTGTGACTAGGGAGGGAGAAAGACCCCCATTCTAAATTTTATCAGGTATCTCAGAGGTGCCCTGAGGTAATTCAAACTTACATTCTTCTGAAAGTGAAAGCATACAAAGCTAAGGTGCACAGTAACCCTGGGACAGAGGAATTAAGTATGTGTGTGTGACATGAGGAAGGTGGGTGGCAAAGAGCTGACTCATCCTTTTTCTGTAGACTGCTCTTCTAATTCAAATAAAAAGCAGAGGATGAGCAATGTGATTTTTCAAATATGATTTTAGAGAAGAAGGGATTATGACTGGTGAGAGCTTTTTCCTCAAGACCTGAACTCTGAAGGGCTGGAATTAGTGTGTCTTGGTTTTGTGACATCTAGTTCAGAAGTACTAGCATCCTTGATTATGCAATTTTAAAAGTTTCTGTAAATTCAGTTGAATTATAGTGGTGAAGATGTGCATGGATCTCTAGTTACATCATTGTATTGAAATGTGCTGGTCTGGTTTAAAGTAGAAATTAGTGGATGGGATTTCAGAATCAGTGGGTATTAATTCACAGTTCGTTACACCTGATGGGAATGTTCTTGTTGAATTTGGTGGAAATACAGCTGAAGCCAGTGCTGGATACTACAGTATATCCTACCCAAGAGCTCTCTTGAATTTGGGAAGGAGAGGTAAATGTCATTTTCTGAGATGTTTTGTAAGGCAAAACTGTCATAATGAAAAATTTTCTGAATGTCACAAAATGTGATGCCCATGTTGTGCATGGAGGGGAGAGATGAAAAGCCAGTAATACTTGTCTGTCTGTAGTTAGAAATTAGTCTGATTTCCTGATTAAGAGATGCTAGAAAAAAAATCTTAGGAAATCAGCCTATCTAGACAGTTGAAGTCTGAATTGTATTATTATTAGGTTTTCCTTCTCCTTCATCTATGAACAATAGAAAAATTATAGTGGGAAATGAAAGCTGCTTTTCTCAAAACATTTTGCATTTGAGGCAAAGACAACTATTTCTATATAGAGATACACATTAGGTCTTTGTGATCTGTTTGCTATTATCATTTGAGATTCTGTGTTTCCCTGATGTTTGAATAAAGAGGAAGAAAGTTGTTTAGACTGAACAACCTTTCTGCCCATGAGATGCTTTCTTTCTTATATATGTGGCTGCAGATATAATGATATTTATTATGGGGTAGTCAGTAGAAAACAGAAATATTAAATTATTCTAATCACTGTATCCAAAGATAAAAATACTGAATAAATAAAGGGCTTGTTGAAATATCTTGAACCTAAGCATTAAATTATTAAGAGGTAAAAAGATGAATTTTGGACACTCATGCAAAAGAAATTAATTTTTTTTTTTGGCCATATAAAAAGGTTTCAGAGTTTCCTAATAAAATATTCTTCCTTTTGGCTGCTTCTGATTGCAGATTTTTGAAGCCTTTGAAAAGAACTTAAATTCTAAACTTTGTTTAACTTATTTCCCCTGTGCACTGTAAGAATGCATCACATCACAGTGCCTACCAAAGTAACTATCAAGTCTTGAAGGATCTAAACAATGAGACTGCTAAATTCACAGTGACTGGAGTAGTGTTTGTGAGGGTTGACATTGTTTAGAGAGTCTACTTCTTTTTCCCATTGCTGTTCTATTTGATGTTATACAGGTTATTTGGATCAACTTTTAAATTTTCTCAGCTTACATGAGTGGCTGACAAATGACTAAACCCTCACTGCATGTGAATCCTGTGTCTTGTGAATTGAGATAAGAGGGGAGAATGGGAATAAGATGGAAAGGAGCTTATCAGAGGAAAATCCCTGTTAATGCTAACAGCCACGTGCAAATCATGGTTCTTGCTTCCCCCTCCTTAATTGTCAAAATGCCTCAGAGCAGCCAGCTATTTTGCTGTTACAAATCCCTCTGCTCACCTGAAAACAGCTGGTTCTACACAACCATCTCATCAACCAACAAGTCCAGCACAACCATCTTTGTGCAAGATGTCTGAGTGCCAGAAGCATCAGCTGAATTATTCAAGATTCTGATGCTCTGCTCTGAATGCAAAAAAGCTGCCAATGTCTTGCTTTGAAGCATATACTACAAACTTCCTTATATCCTTTTTAATAAGCCTAAAACGCTTTGTGCCCAAGGACTTCCTAACTGTAAAAGAAAGTCTCATGCCAAATTTGCATATATGTGCATTATTTTGACTAACATATGATTTTGGGCACAGCACTTCTCTGTTTCTTTCCCTTCATGAATATATTCAGAATTTGGTGTATCTATTACATGTAAAGATCTATTTTTATCTCTAAAGAGCATCTTGCTGGGTACTTAACAGGTTGAAACAATCTCTTCCTCTTTCAAGTGTAGATCAGCACTCCTATTGCAATCTCAGATATGAGGTTTTAAGGGATTAGTAATGGGATATGGAGATTATTTCCCTGCAGCATGTGAGAAGGGCTAGAGGTGCTTTCCTCTAACAAATAAACTTGCTGTTTGGTGATTTCCATTGAGTTTGTGTTTCAAGATTGGCCCTGTTATGAAAACCAGCCTAAGTTTACACTTTCTTTAGCAGACCCTATAGGTAGACTAAGGATCGAGTTAGTGAGGGCAGTTGAATGCCTGTTTTTTTTGAGTTGTTTCATGGAGTACATAAGAAAGACACCAAAACTTACTATTACACAGTATAAAGATGATGTTAGGACCAGCAATGAAGTCCAGCATTGTTCACAGGCTGTTGTTCTGACACTTTATGATAGAATAAAATGCTTTTAAAGGAGCGTTTTGATATAAAAATATGTAAGAATAACATTAATTTTTGATGTAAGACATTAACATTAATATAGCCATCTTTTGGGCAGTAAATTATTGGTACATAAGAAAACAGAAGCTTTGTCTCAGAGCTTAGCTAATAAACATATTCAAGACTCAGTAAGCTGTGCTTTGAGTTATGTTACTGCTGCCATGTTTGAGTGTAGAGTTGTGCACTTTTCCAGGTGATGGAGTTTTACTGCCAGTCCTGTGAGACAGCCATGTGCCGGGAGTGCACAGAGGGAGAACACGCAGAGCATCCCACAGTACCACTCAAGGATGTGGTGGAACAACACAAGGCTTCCCTCCAAGTCCAATTGGATGCTGTCAACAAAAGGTTTGGAGACTCCACTGACTATTTTCCACATTCAGTTTTATCACAGCTTCCTGTGCTGACTGGGGTGGATGTTTTAATGTGCTGGTGCCATGGGTATTTACCTAGGAAACGGCGATAGTGAGGCTAACATAAGGACAAAAATTCCATTGAGTGGGATGTACTGAGGGGTTAGCAAAAAGAGCATAAGATTCCTATCTGTCTTTCACAAAACAGAGGCCATTAGAAATGCAAGTGTTGTCCAAAGAAGGGGCATAAAATGCTAAGGAGGAAACTACTGTCCAATCATGAATGTAATGATAGCTAAATAAACAATGCTGGGTGTTTAAAAGACTGGTACAAACACTATGGTGGGAAATGGCTTAAAAAAAAAAGAAAAAGTGTGATAAATCTAGTTATATCTTCTTAAGTAGATATACAGCATAAAGGACAGAGGATCCAAGGCCTCATTTTTGTTGGTAATGTCTAAAGTCTAATGGATTTGCACGGGGGAGGACTCCAGCTTAGCCTTATTTTATCAGACCAGACCCACTGTGTGGTTATAAAAGGAATGAACTTCTGGGAAATGACTAAATTTAAAGACAGCCTGATGATGAGAGGGTTTAATCAAAAGATATCAGGGCAAGGGCCAGTGTTTAATGACTTTTGAAACAGCAACCTTTGTAATTTAATTCCTCCCTCAGGCTTCCAGAGATTGACTCAGCACTTCATTTTATATCTGAAATCATACACCAGTTAACCAACCAAAAGGCTAGCATCGTAGATGACATTCATTCCACTTTTGATGAACTCCAGAAGACTTTAAATGTGCGAAAGAGCGTGCTGCTCATGGAGCTGGAAGTGAATTATGGCCTTAAACACAAAGTAAGATGCATGTTTTGTTTCAGTGAAAAGCTGTTAATTGGATCAGCCAGTTTTTACAAAGGATGCAGGACGCCATTTTGACAAATTGTGTCCGAGATCCAGAGAACTTTGTTTTCCTGAAATCAGGCGCTGCAGAGCCTTGCTTGTGGGCACCCAGCCTTTTAGGTCGAGCATGAAGATACAGGACAAACAATTTATCCTGAAGAACTGAGTAAAGCTGCCTGTTTTGCTTCGAAGCACTGTTTTCCTTTCCAGTGCTTGGTAACATATTTCATGTTAGATGCCACGTGTTGGAATACAAAAAGATTGAGGGACATCTTACTTTCTTAGGGGAATGAGGAGAATAACAGATAGCAGAGCTGTATTCACTCTTTTACTTCCTATTTGGATGATTGATTTATGAGGGTTTTTCCCCTATATTGTAGACCAAGCTTCAGAGGAAGAAAACAGAAACCTGCACTTTTACAAAGCAAAGCCTGTAGCCTGGTGGGTGGAGATTTTGTTGAGGATTATTAGGCCTGAATCAGGAAAATTAAAGAATTTAGTCCTTGTTTTCCTGCTCATCAGTTTTCTGCTTTATAAAGAAAGAGTTCTCCCTGAAAGTTGCCTTTAAAAGAAAATACCATCAATAACTGCAGTTTCAAGAATGCCATTACTGAGCAGCTTGAGCATCTCCAGATGTCTGAAGTGGAGGAATGCTGCATTCCTGGATGTAGAATAGGCTTGAAAACATCATTAGAAAGGTGCTGAACTGCTGAGCCTGTGGAAATGGAGGAATTCTAACATATGCACAAGATACATACTTCTAGGAACATAGGAAGCCCAAAACCATTGGGGCACAGAATTTAGTCATCTCCAGAGCTAAGCAGCAGCTTACAGAAGTTTGAGCATCAACAGTGTGGACTTAGGTCCCAGGTTCATCTAAATGTATTCACAATGTTACAATGTATTCAAGATGTCACACTTCCATACCAAGCAAATATAGTCTGTGTACAAAGTCTGCACAAAATAGATTATGATGTTAAATTATCTTATTGCTATTTAAAGAGATTTAAAATAATTTAATAACTGTGAGCATTATAGAATCACATTTTAATGAAATTTACATAAGCACTAAAAGAGGCATCTACCCTGTTTGTATAAAAAAACTCCAACTGAACTTGGATTTTACTTTTGAATGCCTAGTAGCCCTGCAAAATACAATCGTTCTGATCATATACTTTCAAAAATGAAAAAATGAAAGGGCTACACTTTACTAAAAAAAAGTTTGCATTTCAGTTTGTTGTCCAAAGGACTGAAAGAGTGTAAGATGTGAAATAATACCCTATGTGGATTTTAAATATCATTTATGTTAGGATTTAATATTTTCCATTTTTGAATTGAAAGAAAACCGTCTTAGGAAAGTATTGATTTTAAAACATATATGCAAATTGTCTTTCTTTTCATTTGTGGCCTGTTATCTGAAGCATATGGGATTTTGTCATCCTGGGACCTTATTTGCTATACTCTCTCTTTAACTACTTATGTCTTTGAATAAAGACCAAACAGATTAGAAATGCTTTGTATTGCATCCTGAGAAGTTTCTGTGTACCTAGAAAAGCAGATGACTTGAAGTTTCACTGTAGTCTTGAAATTTGTTCATTTTGTTTTAATTGCAAAAGATTTTGTATTGTTATCACTTTCCCATATCAGTAACACCTGAGCCTGGATTTTCTCCATTGGATGAAAAGCTTAAAGCTTTGGGAAATTCAGAAAAAAATACCTTTAGAATTCAGTGTCATTACATATTGTGTGTCAGCAAGGAAAGTGTATTTCATGGCAATAAATACATCCAGTCTTTAAGTTTACTTTACATCAATTGAAATGTTTCAAAAATATTTACAGTGATGGTCAACAAGATAACTTCTCTAATCCACAGTCATGTCTGTGCCCTAGTTCTTCTGTGTAGGAGAAACACAAGAAGTGCATGACTGCGTACCTTTGTTTGGGGATTTTATCAGTGGAGATGGGGGGGGCAGATGCAATGTTTTCTTGACTATCATGAATATCTCTGCTAGGTCATTATAATTGAGGCATCCTTTTTCCAATACATCGCAAAATTGGTTAAAAAAAAAAAAAAGTTAGCCCTGTTCCCAACCCACATCTAGCAATTTTGAGGTCAATACTGTTTTAAGGATTTTAGACTGAGGGCCAGAACTGACCCTATAATAGAAGCTCTTTCATAGTCTTAAATATGGAGTGGCTACTTGATGTCCACCCAACATTTCTGGCTACTTAATCCAACTCTTTCCACTATCCACAACCCATTCTGTATATTTTGCTTTCCTGCCTGCTGAAAGTGAGAGATCAGTTTACCTCCTGCTAAGGAGATTTTTCCTTTCTTCACTTATTTAGTTCAGGAATCCCACTTTTTCTCAGGATGCATCCAGGTCTTGGGGCCTCTTTGTCCATCTACATAGAGGAGCAACCCACAGATGCCCTTGGCTCTGAAGAAACAGTATCAAGAAGCTTCTTGTAGCCTCTCTAATTAATGGACCTCATGACTCCAAAATATCTCTGCATCTGTGAACACAACTTAGTTCCAGTAGCTGTCTCATTAACTGTGACTCCTGAGAGTTAGATGGGGCAGGGTTCAAACTTCTACATTTGTTGCTGGGTTTTTGCTCAAAAAAACCCCAAACCAAACAGCAACAAAAACTCAAAACAAAACAGAAAAAACCAAAACAAAACAAACCACCCCAAACCAAATAAGACAAGGCAGGTGGGGCAAAAATTCAATCTACTGTGACACTGGGTCTGTAAAGTCTTGAATCTCCAAACCAGGTTGTTTTTTTGTGTTGCAGCAGTGTTTTCCAAATACAGGTTGGCGATCAGTGTGCTACTTCTTCTAAAATGAAGGTTTAAATTAAACTCTAAAATAAGATATTATAAATTTGATTCCTACAAAGACCTTTAGATGCTACATCTTCCTGGAATAGGTCTTGTAACATGATGCTAATCTGGTGTTTGGTAATGCCCACAGGTCCTCCAGACACAGCTGGATACCTTACTAGAAGGACAGGAAAGCATTAAAAGCTGCAGCAACTTTACGGCCCAAGCCCTCAACCACGGCACTGAAACTGAAGTGCTGCTGGTGAAGAAGCAGATGAGTGACAAGCTGAACGAACTGGCAGAGCGGGACTTCCCTCTGCAGCCCCGTGAAAACGATCAGTTGGACTTCATAGTGGAAACAGAAGGCCTGAAGAAATCCATTCACAACCTGGGGACTATTTTAACCACCAATGCTGTTGCCTCCGAAACAGTTGCCACTGGTGAGGGCCTGAGGCAGACAGTGATTGGACAGCCCATGTCCGTAACCATCACAACCAAGGACAAAGATGGGGAGCTCTGTAAATCTGGGAATGCTTACCTCACTGCTGAGCTGAGCACGCCCGATGGGAGTGTAGCGGATGGAGAAATACTTGACAACAAAAACGGCACTTACGAATTTTTGTATACTGTTCAGAAAGAAGGGGACTTCACTTTGTCACTGAGACTTTATGATCAACATATCAAGGGCAGCCCATTCAAACTTAAAGTGGTCAGGTCAGCAGATGTGTCTCCTACCACTGAAGGGGTTAAGAGACGTGTTAAATCTCCAGGCAGTGGTCATGTGAAGCAGAAAGCTGTGAAAAGACCTGCAAGCATGTACAGCACTGGCAAAAGAAAAGAGAATCCCATTGAAGATGATTTGATCTTCAGAATAGGTAGGTGACTTGGCTGCCTGTTGACATACTTAAAAATAGTTCAGGGAAACGGAATGAAAAAATTTAGTTATTGTAAAGCTATAGCTGTAAGTAGAGCAAGGTGATAATACCATTAGGCCTCTTAACTTTTGTTTACATGTACATTTTGGAAGTACACACTTCAAAAATAGTTTGCAGCAAATATTTAATTGGGATTTCGGTTGAGAAATGGATACATTTCATTTGGGATATTTTAAAAATTGTTAATATTCATATTACAAAGCTTTTGGTATGGATTAAAGTAATTTCAGCTTGTAATTTCTGCTTCTGTATCCCTTGCTTCTAGTGAGCAGTTTCTGACTGGAGTACCAAATAGTGGCATGGTTTGGCTTTTGTTGGTAGTGGTGTTGTTTGTTAAGTGGTTTGTTTTTTTTTAACTACTCTTTCCAACACACCATAAAATCTAGAATTCTCAAATGTTTTCCCAGAAGTGCAGAGCCTTTTAGTTCTGTTATGATGCAACCATGACCGTGTGCTTTATTTTTGAGTTCTACCTTCTCCCCTTCTTCACCACTCAAAACAGGAAGATGTATTTCATTAGAACAAGAGCTATGCATGTCTCAGAGCTGTTGCTTCATGAAATCTCTTGGAATATTCACATTTGGGATATATGGATCCCTATTTTATAGAAAAAACAAAGCTGAGAGTAATATTTCATGCTCAGTTTTCAGCCACTCCTTTCACAGAACGACCCTACATAGAGATTGTTCCTCTGGGCTTCTGTGGGCTTATATATGCATTGTCTGAAAGGTCACAGCTGTAATGCTCTAGGGTTTTACACTCTTCCAAAATACGCAAAATTATTGAAACAGATAGAACTTCTGACATTTTCACAAGGATTGCCTTCATGGACTAGATTTACTTCCAGTTTCAGCTCACTTTAAAAACTTACAGTTTGGTTCATTTGTTGATGAGGTAATCTAAAGTTTGTAACTGTTCTTCAACACAATTGTGTATCTCTGTTTTGGACCCATTGTTGAATTCCTCCAATGGCCATGGCCAAATCTGGATCTGTATTTTAAACTGGGCAAGATAAATCTTCTATTTGGCGTGCCAGAAGCTCGTACAGCTGTGTTGGAGAATCACACTGTAATATTCCTCTGGGCATCCAAGTCTATGGAGTGTGCTATTGTATGTATGCTGATGTATGGGCTTTTATTCACAAGTAAATTGATGAGCTGCTAGCAGGGGATTGTTCTCCTGCTAGTATTAACAAGAGATAACATTAATACAACATCAGTGCATTTTGTTCACGGGGTGCATTGTATCTTCTGCCAATTCTGTGTTATTTGTGGCTTTTAAAATGGCATGTGGTTCTCTTCAGACATTCCAAAGTCAAATTATTGACTACACAGTCATACATTTGTGTAATTCATTATTTACAAGAGCAGAGTTTTTTCTGCATCCTCTTTTTCTTTCTCAATAATTTATATGCTCAATTTATTATTTTTTTAAACAGGTATAATCTCAAAGAATGTGTCCATGTGGATCTGCGTAGCATGTCCTTAGTCTATACAAATGCAAACAAGAATGTTCTTATGATATTTAGAAAATAATTGTTGCCCAGTGGTTTTGCTACGTCTACAACTGGTAGCAAGCACTAAAATGAGAGGGAAGTCTTTCTTTCATTACCCTGCTTTTGTGCCTTAGACCCATGCTGAGCAGAGGTGAGGGGTGTTCACTGTGTCAGCCACTTCCACCTTCACTGGTAAATCTCTTCCCTGTCCTTCAAAGAAGGGTTAAGAACCATGGTTGTCATCAGCTGCTCTGTCCAGGACCCCATTTTGTGTTCAAGCTCTGCCATGCTGCTTTGTGTGTCTTGGTATTTTTTTCCCTTCTGGCACTTTTCATGACTGGGTTCTTTGACACCTTTTAGCAGTAGTGGTGCTATTTCCCATTTTAACTGCTTTTTTCTCTTCATTTATTTATATTTGGAATTGGCATCAGATACAGCCAGATGGAGAGTTGGCCCTCTGCTAGAAAGTTAAATTTTCCAATTTTCTTTTTCCTCACACTGTTTAGTTGTCTCTTCAGTCATGTAACTGAGCATCTAAGTTTAGCTGGTACATTAATGTGTAAAAAAAACTTTGCCTTTAACAGAGCTTCTGTCAGCCTCCTCACTAGGTGTGAATGTCATCTTCTGGTCTGTTATCAATGCTGAAAGCAAATAGGAGCCTTACTGTGAATTTACTCCACATAAAAACTCACAAACGAGGTCTGTGTAATAATAGCTTTAGTGCAGTTTAAAAAGCAGGCTTAGAGGGAGCAAAGGGATTCTTGATCGGGTGTTTCACAGAACCACAAAAGAAATAAGGTTGGAAGGGACCACACTGGGTCATCTGATCCAGCCACCCTGCTGTAGAAATACAAATGCCTAGTCATGGGGAAATAGAATTTCCTTTTCCAGTTTGTTAGCTCAAATCCCTCTGATGCTCATTGTGACTTCTATGGGGTTGTGGTGGTCAGTGTGGAATTTTGCCAGGCCTGCATTGCATTGCAGTCATACCTGTATTGGACAGGGAGGGAAGAACTGACATCACATTGCTGGCAAAGTCCCCAGCATAGTTCTGATGTGCTGGTGACAGAGACCTGGCCTGGATTTGACTCTTGTTATTTGAGGTTTGGCTGCTGTGGAGTGAAGAACTTCTATTTGCACTTACCCCTAGGTTTGTGCATACCTGTCCATTGTGACAGGGGCTCTGCTGCACGAGCAGGGCTTGGAGGTGGTCTTGGCCAAGCTCTTAGGGGCAGATGCTGTGTAAAACAAATTAACACAAATCAGTCCATCTTCACTACCAACAGTGTGTGGGCGTATCTGCCAGAGTTCCTACTGAATTATTCATTCCTCTTTGAAGGTTACAAACAGTGTGCCTTCAACCAACAAACTAACTGATTTTAAAACATGAGGTTATGTGGGAACTGGGATTAGAAAGACTGACATTTCTTTTACACTAAGCACATAGGGTTAACAATTCAGTGCAGTTTTACTACAGAGACTTTTGTGTTTCAGCTGCATCTATTATGAGAGGGGGCATCACTGCCTCTTAATGTGTAAGATTTGACTAAGTATCTTTTGGCACTCTGAGGAAAAAAGAAAGGAAGCTGGGAAACAAGAAAACTCCTTGATGCCTGTCTATGCAGTATGTATGTAGACCTTTCCCTGCTGTTTAGTTTTACTTTTTTTTTTCTGTACCACAGAGGAAAGAGTCCAAGGAGAACTATTTGAAATGCTGTAGGCAGGAAAGAAATGGTACCTACACAGCAGGTTATGGCCACTCACATCCTCTTAAGTCTTCTCAACAATCTGTAATATTTCTGCAGTTTGATTTTGTCTGTCTGAATCTATTCACTCCCTGCTGGAGTGAATATGTCCACTGACATATTTTTTCTTTGTGTTTTATGAAGCTGGGGAATCTAGGTTAGCAAGCAGGGGGGTTATTATTTGTATTAGTGAAACTTGGAAAGCAAAAAAACACTCCTTCTCTTACTATGAGCATCAAAAATATATATTATACAAGTTTGTTCAGATTCCCAGGACTTAGAGAGCAGATTCTTATTACAGTTACGTGATGTTATTTTTAACATCTTCTGTCATTGTTAATTGCCTTTTAGATTATTTTTTCTCCTTTTTGGTGAGACTCAGTGTGACATCTATTGCTTAAGAGTAAAAGATTGAAATTGTGAAGCATTTTGTGTGTGCTAGAATTGTATTGAGCAGAAAACGCACACTGTCTTTGTTGAAAGCTAAATTAATTGGTTTGTGCAAGCTATGCTCACTAATATCAGAAGAAATTAGGGCTAAAACAAATCTCATCGTTATCTGTATACAAAAATGGTATAAAAGGAGATGTTCCACAGGCCACTGATCTGCTTCCTAATAACTCTGTTCAGTCTTCTCCTTTTGAAATCTCTCCTGGCTTCTCCCAGTCCCCAGCAGCTTGCAGTAAAATATCTGTCTTTTCCTCCTTTGTGCCCTGCAGTAGATCAGAACAGCAGGGAGATAAAGCTGGGCAATGACAGGCACAAAAGATGCAGGCTTTCATCTGTTAACCAGGCTGCTTGGGAAACACTAGAATGAGGCTCCTATTGAAATGTTGCTGCCTCCCTAGGCTGAGGAGAGATGGTGACTGCCCATGATGGAGAGAAGACAAAACCTGAAATGCCTTGGTACAGAGGGGTAGTATCCTGCAGTAAAAGATTTGCTGGAGACTCTCTCTTAGGCAGGTATGTTCATAAGGAAGGAATTTCTGCTTACAGAGGGGACCTATCATCCTTTGGTATTGCAGAGTCAGTAGCAAAAGCCTGCTTTTCCAGAGGCTGCCATGCTTTCCTACAGGCTTTCCTCTCATCATCTCAGGTGCCTGTGCTTGGCTTCAGATCTTTGCTGGCACAGTGAATTATTCAAAACGGAAAGTTCAAAGTTATCTGATTTCCTCTTGAACATACATTAGGAAGTAAAGCTTTCTTCTGCAGAGGAATTTCTGCCATTGCAGAGGGGACTGTACACAAATTAGGAGCTAGGTGATAGGTTTAATAGCTGCAAAGTGCTAGATACAAGGACATTGCAGAATTTCTGAATTTCATCTACACACTATGCTAATGAAATGCTATTTCTTAAAACTTACTGTGAGTAACACTTTATATAGGTCTCTCTTATCTTTAAAAATAAAATTCCTTGACTTTCAAGAACATTTTTCTAAGGCTAAAGAGCATACAGTCCATAAAGTTTGTGCTAGTTAGTTCCAGATGCTCTAGCTTATGCCTTCTCTTTTCTAACAAATGTTTTCCCTTTACTCTCAGTAGTAAAAGGAATGTTTCTCTCTTTTCTCTTTGGCTAAGAAGCAAAAAGGAAACTTATCATTAGCATATGGTGGAAAAAAATTGCTACATGGATCCCTCAGGCACTGGGTTAAAAGAATAAACAGAACTGGCTCAAGTATGGGTAATGTAATTGGCATGTAACTCACTATTCCCTGAATATGTACTCTTCCCTTGCAGTACAAAAACTGAGATGCATTTGCCTTGCTTAGAGGATGAAGCAGATGGAGTTGAAGAAAATGAGTCTTGAAACAAAGGGACATTCTTGCAGCACTGAGTGCAGAGAATTAAATGTTACTTGTTAGCCAGTGACAGGAAATATGCATCCCACAGCCGTCACCACAGAAGAAGGGTTACTATGAGCATGCACATCTCTGATGAAAGCTAAATACAAATTAGAGCTGATATATATGTCTTATATTAGGCATCACAGTCAGAACAGTTTTAATCACTGAGCTCCAGGATATTTAGGACTGACTAAAATGAAATACAAGTTCTTCAGTTAAAACCATATATTGGAACCAATTAATGCCAGACATACAGCTAGTGAATGCTTGTAAAAATATTTCACCAGGAAAAACAGCACTGCATCCATGTTTTGGAAAGGACAGCTTATAGAGTTGGTGGTTGGTTGGTGGACATTTTTTGTTTTGTTTCAGAATTCCTTCATTTATTATGAATAACCCTGGAGTCCAAGATCATAACTGGAGTCTTTTCTAAAGACCCCTGAGCCTTCTTTGCAAACAAATCAGGAATTTGGATCCTGCACCAGTGTTCCAGGTGTAATTTGGACCAGCCAGTTTGGGGCTGATCTTTTAGAGACATCGGTTTTCTCTGTGATACCCCTTGGAATACATCAGAACAAACATCTAAGTAATAAGCTACCTAAACTTAATGAAGTTTTGTGAAAAATTGACATTGTCTAACTCCTTATCACCTTAAGCCACTGGGTGAAAGACTTGCAGTTCTATGTAACACACAAGTGCATTTATCCTGGGTTAAAACGAGACATAAAATGAGTGTGTGGGCACTACTTTATTAGAACAATCCAAGGTCTCTCCAGAAGCATTCAGTCTCCAGTGTTGGTCTTCATTGGCACACAAGTCCCACTCATTCAAAGCTAGTTCTTCATTTGAATTTCCCTGATAAGGGAATTTTTGAAGCCTATGACTGCAAACTACATATGAGGGAATAGGAAACTTCCCTGTCTTGAAATGGCTCCCTCCAAAGTAATATGTTTTATCCCAGCTTTGTGATTTCACTGAGGAGATTAAAACCGTGTCATGTGTCCAAGTTCTTATTAAAGCCTCTCTCTGTATGTTCCCATGTACTGCCCCTTTAATTGCCCTTTCAGCAGAATAAAAATCTGCAGTTTTAAAAAGTCCATTGCTTATGTAAAAACCTTCTAATACTTCCCTCATGCAAGAGGCAATCTGTGAATGCTGATTTAGGAAGGCTGAAGAGTCCATTAATGTTGATGGGGGCTTGGGTGACACATATGCTGAAGAGTGAGAACAGTCCCTTGAACAATCCCTTAAACAATCCCTTCTTGCTGGTAGAATTGTGTATCTGTTACTGAAAGGGTTCTTTGAAGTTGTAGCAGTGAGAAGAACTCATCAAAATAGAAATCCTTTGATCAGAAATGAAATAATTGCATGTGTTGGCATTTGGGTCCTAACTGATTAGGTCTGTCTAACCTGATTTCTTACGTGCTTTGTGTTCAATTTTAGGCACCAAAGGAAGAAACAAAGGGGAATTTACAAATCTTCAAGGTGTAGCTGCATCTACAAATGGAAAAATATTAATAGCAGACAGTAACAACCAGTGTGTGCAGGTATGAGAATATGCCACTTTCAGTGTTTTTTCTCCTTGCCCCCACACCTCTGCCTTTTTTGTAGTCTCAGAAAGACACATTTTGTACAATTCAGGCAGATATAGAAAATACAAGTGAAGCTCAATTTATCATCCATTAACTTTCTATCTTCTTGACCTACAGCTATCTTTTTCAGATCTATACTATATCTAGTATATAATGAGAGTTTATTTCCATTCCTTATGATGTTTTGATGAAAAAATAAGTTGTACAATAATCTGGAAAAATGCCTTTTTGTAAATATAATTTTACACTGAAAATTTTATCACTCTCATATTTTCAAATGTAAATCTAGAGTAAGGTGCCACAAATATAATTTTTTAGGAAGTACAAACAGAAAAACAAGCATATAGATGCCATTTTCCAGTGGCTTTTAGTCTGTTTAACTGACTTCTCTTTCTGATACCATGATCAAATCTTTTCTGTGGCAGCACCCTGACACCCACAATTTCTTGGCTTCTGTAACCTGTGTGAAAATGAAGCCGTATATTTTCCTTTGCTTGCCATGTATCCTTTTTGCCATTAACAATTTGTCATCACTTTCCAGGCTGCCCATGTGGTAGCAGCAAACACGGCAGCAGAGTGTGGCTTGATTCTTGTATGTGGGAATCAGCAAGCCACATGCCATGAGAACTCGTTTCCAGGCCTTTTGAAAGAGACAGAGTCAAATATTCATCAGCACCCGCATGCTTTGTAATTCACAGCCTCTTCAGAGGAACTTCAGTGTCTAGTTACCTGGCCTGGGGACACAACCAGTGGACATATTTCTCTGTTTTCTACAGACTTAGTGTTTGACTGTGGCCGAGTCACTCAGTGCCTCAGTTTCCTCATTTCTAGTAAGGGAATAAAATACTGTTCCCTCCCCCCGAGAGAGATATTGTGAAGCTAATTCATTAATGTTTATGAAGTACTTTGAGATCACTGAAGAAAGAGTGCAATGAGAATTTCTTTTTTTTTTTTAATTAAGAGTCTTCTTAAATTAGATCTAAAACCTTCAAATACGGACTGTGTAAAAGTGTTTCATGTTCCCAGCTCTCATCCTGACTATAGTGTTCATTAGTGACTTGTTAAAATCTAAGCTCCAAGAAATAGGTGATGGTGATATGTGAACACAATTTTAAAATTCCTGTTTTCTATTATAGATATTTTCCAATGATGGTCAGTTCAAAAGCCGTTTTGGCATACGAGGAAGGTCTCCTGGCCAGCTGCAGCGGCCAACAGGAGTGGCTGTGCATCCCAGTGGTGACATCATTATTGCAGACTATGATAACAAATGGGTTAGCATATTCTCATCAGATGGAAAATTTAAGGTATGAGTTACTATGTGAACTCTCCTGAGCTTTCTCTGTCTTACAAAGGAATGCAAAGTAACATTGTTTTTCAAGAAATTACATAGTTTCACTGTAACTTAGTCTAAATTCCATTGTTCTGATGTGGAAACCCCTGACCCAGCCACATGGTATAATTAATAGGAGGAGATCACAGCAGTAATGCTAATGGTACACCAAGTAGAGACATCATGTTCCATACTGGGTACTTAGATGCCTTTCTAAAACTTATGGTTGAGGATAGCAGGTGCCAGCAAGGCTAGTTGGACCAGCTCAACAACCTTCACATCATTAGTACTCTGTACAGATGGGTGTGTGTAGATATATACATGCACACAGACAAACACAAAATCTTGCAAGGAGTACATGAAGCTCTTCAGTGACATATGGAGGAGAAAAAGAAAGTAGCAGACTGATGATGACTTCCTCTTTTATTCCATACTTCTCAGCAAATAAAATGTATAATTTATGTATGATCCTGTTGGTAATAAAAGCAAGGAAAGGTAACCCAGGGTGTTGTTTCAGTGCTACAGCATAGCCAGGAGTGTTCTAGGTGGTGTCTTGTGCACTGAAAAAACTGAAAGACACTAATGATGTTGTAGGTTTCAGGAGTCAGAAATTGTAAGGAAAGCACAACTCATATTTTCATAGCAACCCTGATCCCTTTAATGGGAGTAAAATAAGACAGTGGCAGACTACATTGATGATTTCCAACCTGCAATATTTATTTCACTTGGGTTCAGGTGCAGTTCTAGAGAGAATTAAAGGTTTCCTCTATTTGGTGCTGTTCTCTGAATGCATGATACCAAGTCTGGTGATGCACATTAGAGGGAGCCACCTCTGGCAGAGGTTAGCAGTACGTACTGGTGATGAAGATAATGGACCTGCAGGGAAATTTCTCCCATAGTTACTTAGTTTGGGAGTCCTGCATTGGACATATATGGCCTGTTTGGCTAATTTTTTGGCAGCCTAATGACCAAAAAGCTCAGGTTCTGAGCTGCTCATGTGTGCAGCAAGAAATGGCCTTTCTCTGGATAGTCTCTGCAAAGTGACAAATGCAAGTAGACGATTGTACTTGTGTAGTCCTCAGTGACCTCCATCTGAGAAACAGGTGTGCACACTTTTAGAACTATCCAGATAATGTACAGACTTCAAGCTAAAGTAAAACAATTCTAAAATGTAATGCAAGTGTTAAAAAAATACAAATTATTTGCATTTGCAGAGAGAATGTGATCTTATTTGTCAAATAATTTTGAAAATGTGCAGCTACACAGGGAAACATTGGTTTTGGCTGAAGGCCTTAAATTAAATGAAAACACCAAAATAAACCCAAAGAAATATGTAATTTAGTTAAGAATCCAAATATTCTGAGTGTCCTAAGTGTGTTTTAAGTAATTGTTAATGTCTTTAATGTGAATGGCTTGATCTGGACACAGAGCATGGAGGGCTTGTTTTTCTGCCTTCTTAAGATATGCTGTAAGTCCAGCATTTTGGATGGTGCCAGCTCTGGAGGAAAAAGCTCTGGAGAAGCCAGGACCTTATGTGCAATGTACTACCAGCAGGGAGACAGGTGTTGGAAAAAAATTAATTATTAAGGTAGTTCCTCTGATGGGAAGCCTAGATGTGTTTTCAGTCAATGTTTTTGTTGGATTGCAAAAAAATGCAGAAGCTGTGTAATGTTGGCAGTGTTTGTGTAGTTTATATGAATTAATGTATCAGACTTCATAGCTCTTGGGACTAGACTGATTAAATGAGAGGTGAAACATCAATGGTATAAAATACTGGTTTTAGATTGAGTGCAATAAGCCATATTTATGAGAGGAAAAATAAATGTTTGTGGAAGTATTTTTTTACAGAAGGTAGGCATAAGCATGTAAGTGCAGGAGCCGGGTAGAGGGCACGTGGCAGAGCATGTGCATGGGGGGAGCAGGAGTGAGGCAGTGGGGAGCACTGGGATGGAGACACAGATGGGCACTGGGCACAGGGCCACACTGAGGAGCTGTAATGGGAGTAGGGGTCCTGTACTGGTGCAGCACTGGTTCAGAGGATCCTGTACTGCACAGTGTAGCTGGAGAGCTGTGCTGGGGAGGAGGGATGCAGATGGGGTGAGCACAGGGCCTGGGAGAACTGTAGGGGGACACACATAGGGTTGGGAGGTCATGTCCTCCGAGGGTGAGGCTGTGATATGGGGCACAGTCATTGCCATGAAGGGATGGGGCTTGTATTGGGCATACTGGTGTTAGGACCAGGAGTTGGACTCGATGATCCTTGTGGGTCCCTTGAAGCTCAGGATATTATTCTATTGTGGGGTTAAATAAAATATATTGTAAGCAGAGAACATAGATGTAACAGATCTAGCCTGTGGGAATCTGGACAAAGCCTTGTAATTTTTTGTGTGTTGGCAGTCGTAATTCTTACAGGGGCCTTGTCAGATTAAATTGGGTAGCACTTGCTAAAATAACAGACAGAGAGAAAAGAATAATGGCATTTGCCTTCAAAGGACTGTGCCTGCAAGTCATTGTGTAAAACCTCTGATGCAGGTGGCCTGCTAGTTTTTAACTCAGCAATATCAGGGGGCTGTTTTGAGCTTAATCTAACTATTTTTGATGTCGTCCCCTGCCTTTTTTATTTACTTATACTCACTCTCCCTTAGCAGAATTTTAATTGTCATGTGAGCCGTAAGGCAAATTTCCCTGGAGCCAGGCCCAGGCATCTCCCTGATTACAACACTGGACTGACTCCCCTTGGCAGCCTCCACTGCCAGGCAGAAAAGTGTCACCTTCCTCAGTTCTGGCAGCAACAAAGACAGAGTTCTGTTTTCTCAAGGCTGTAAAACTTACATAAATGCAGAGGCGGACAAACTCGAATCTAAGGTTGCACCAAAACATGAGCTTCTTCACATGAAAGGCTGTATTATCCTGGAAATGATAAAGACTCAGATTGGGTCTTAGGATTTGGAGTTTCTGTTTCTGGCTATGTCACAGATCTCACAGGTAACTAGTGCTCTTCCATTTCACTTCCCAGTGCTTTGTTTTCTTCATCTGTACAAGGCAGATAACAGTGCTGGCTTCCTCTGTCAAGTACTCTGAAATTGCTAAGAAAACAGTTGCTGCAGATACAAGACTTGGCTAAGGAGAGAGAGCATGGTGAAGCAGCTGTACCAGCTCCTCACCAGTGTGGTGTTCAAACCTGGTGAAGGAAGTGGACAACAGAGCCAAGAGAATGATTCCTGTTCCTCTGAGAAGAGAATTGTTTTCCTTCTTGTCTTGAAGAGCTGTATATAAGATGACAAGCTTGTTACCAACTGAACAGGGCTCTGCAAGTCAAGGTCAAGTTTAGATAAGTGGGAAAAGATTAAAGGAAACATTTTATATGTCAGACTTCTTCCTTGTCTCACTAGTAGAATTAAGGAAAGAGCTGTCTGAAGGTGGTTGCATATTCTGATGGGAATAGGTAGTGTGGTTAAATGGTCACAGTTGAATTTTGACAGTCACACGAATGATTAATCCACTTATTGTGTGATATTGCAATGTGTGACAAAGCTGTATCTCCTTATTAGAGAAGTTCTCAAACAGGAGAAGATGGTTTGTTGAAAATTTGTAATTAACCCCTGACAATCTTGAACCTTTCAGACAGCAACAAGATTGGTAAAGTTAAACTTAGCCCTAACATGCTTACTTCTACAGTGGAAAAGTCTTCATTAATTTTTATGGTTAGTTGACTTTTTTTTTTTTCACCTCTAGTAGAACATTTTCCAACCTCCTAGGGTGACTTTATAAACACATGTTTGAAAACCAGTTTAAATTCCTAAAAACCTATAAAATAAGGGACATAATGTCCCTGACTGAATTCAATTAAACACATTATTTGTATTAAGGGTTTACATGATTCATTGTACTGTATTCATTTCTAATGGAAAAAAAAGCCTGAAAATACTTCCATTCATACAGTTAACAGGAGTGACTGGGTTTCATAATGTTCTGTTCTAAATTATCAAACCTATAATTCTAAGAAACTTTCTGAAATAAAAATATACAAAGAATATGTTTAGCCAGATCCAGTAATGTGTCATCAGCATATTTTGACCTAAACTGGGAACAGATTTTTAGGAAAAAGCACTGTAGACTCTAGCTGGGCATGCCTTATTGCTCCTTTCAAATTACGTTTTAAACCTGGCCTGAGAATAGTGATTTTTATTACTCTTCTCAGCACTAAGTGCCCATTAATGTAGTATGTGATTTATTTGTTATATTTTTCCATATGTGTTTATATGGACAGGAAGACACTGTACTCATGAGTCTGAGTCATTTTCCATAGGAATCCTGGAAAGACGGGAAGGAGGTGGTGCAGTGCTCAAGCAGACAACCGTGTGGGCATCCCAAAGGAAAGAGGGGAATATGATTTAAGCACCCCAAAGGAAATACATCTACAGATTTGCATTTGATTTATGGTTTTGCTACTTTGATATTATGCAAACTGAATACATTTTGTAGGTATGCTGATATCTTTCCCCTGGTGAACACAAAATAACTTTTAATAGTTTTTCCTGGGGATGTTTTAGCATGATTCAATTTGGTAGATTTTGCCTAAATATTTTGCAATTTATAACAGTATATGAACATAAAACTGACACGAGATCATTGCATGTTGGCTAGGCATAGTCTTGAAGCTGCAAGATTTACTCCCTAGAATTTTCTTTACTGGACACTGAAAAAGGTTCTGTAGTGGCTTAATAGCAGCCATCCTCAGGGAACCCAGGTGGCTTTATTTTAGGATCATTCCTATTTTTTACCTGCAACCCCACCTATGAGAATGTACTGTGAAATAAGAGCATGGGACTCACTAAGGGTAGGAGAGCTCCTTCTGTTTGTTTTGAAAACACCAGTGACATGAGAAAAATGAGTTGAGCAATGGATTTTCTCAATGCCTTGTAACCTGTCCCAATGCTACTCACCAGCTGTAGGAGGGAGGGGAGAGGGGCAGAGAAGTCAGAAGTAGATGTGGTAGTTGGGAACATGGTTTAATGGTAAACATGACAGTGTTAGGTTAATGCTTGGACTCAATCCTAGAGCTCTTTTCCAACTGAAATGATTCTATGATTCTCAGCATTGCTTGTTCTAGGGGGTGATCTGTCTCACTCTGCAAAGGCAGTGAGCTGAAAGAGGGCCTTGTTTCATAAGTAAGATGAATATCTTAGTATATATTTCATTTAAATACCAATGCAAATAGAAAAGTGTGTTCTTCACCAAGATATGAACCTCAGTTTGTAGGATGTGTCTCTCACAAATTACTAATCTGAAAGTTTTGGAATCCATAATTTCAAACCAGCCTCTTTGGTGGATTGTCTGTTCAGTGCAGACATTTGAAACTAGCCTGAATGAAGTACTTTCAAATCTGTCCATCAATTTAAAAAAATATCTAAAAGCAGGATGCAAGTTGCCCCATTCCAATGCGAACAACTGCATATTTACAATCTTTTTTAACTGAAAGGTCAAAACTCAAATGATTTTATGTAGATTAAAACAGTTTCTAGAATCTCAGCCTAAAAAAGAGCTGAATGGTGAAAAATGTGGAATGGATTGTGAGGTGATCCTAGAGTCTTCTTGAGTATATCCCCAGGTAGCTCATGGATTCTTTGAAGGCTTGGTCTCAATTTCTGCTTGCACTGTTGCTTAGTTCCTTTTTTAAGACCCCCCCTTTTTTTTAACCTACTAAAGCATGCTTCTGACATTTTTGCATTTGAAGCTCTCTAGCCTTTCCAAATAATTTACTGTTGTGAGATCCATCTCATCTCCACTGAATGCTTTTCCAGTGAAATACTGTATACAATTCCCCTCCTGTTGCTGATTTTGTCGGCAGATGGTTTTGGTAGTCACAAGGCCTACTTAAAATGATGGAAATAATTTTATTTACCTAAGACAGGAACAAGCTTTGATTTGTTTAGTGTTTCAAAGATTGCTTCATTTGCTGTTTGGCAACATGATCCTCTCCCCTTTGCAGTTTTCAGTTGACACTTCATGTGTCTAAGCAGCAAGTGAAGCAATCTCATGTGGAACCTGGTGGAAGATAGAGAGATTAGCCTGAGCTTTTGCTCTGCTCAAATTCTTTCCATGAGTACTCAGAAGGTGCTGGTGTCTTACTAACCCAGGAAAGGCAACAGAGGACATCATAGCCTACATTCCACCCAGCCTTGATGCTTCAAGAACTCTGATTTCTTAGATGCAGGCAATGATAAAGATGTCTCCCTGTCCATCAGTGTGGTTGATGGACTCAGGAACAGCACGCAATAGGAGACAAAAGGCCTTTCTGCTTGTCTGCCTGTCCTGCTGGTCCCCTAATGCTGGATATACAGACATTTCTGACAGGTTTATCAAGTCACACAAATCTGATGACTGTATTTCTCATGAGTTGTATATTTGGACTCAGTTGCTGAGGTGGCAGATTTTTCAGTATAGAAAGGGCATACAGAAAGCAGACTTTATTTTCAGCTGAAGAAAAAATCATGAAATACATGGTAAGAGCTGATAAAAACTATCACTTCCAACTTTTGATGAAAAAAAATGCCTCTCTGTTCTGCTCTGTGCCTGTAATACAATCTTTAAACTGTACCAACTAATTTCTATCATGCCAACATATTTTCCTGTTTTGTGTTTTCCCTTATAGGCCAAAATTGGTTCTGGGAAGCTCATGGGCCCTAAAGGTGTTTCGGTGGATCGTAATGGACACATCATTGTAGTGGACAATAAAGCATGCTGTGTCTTCATCTTCCAGCCAAATGGGAAAATAGTCACCAGGTTTGGAAGCCGAGGAAATGGTGACAAGCAGTTTGCAGGTACACTTGATGGTAATATGTAAATCCCCTTTTCTTGCCTCTTCTGCTCACATTTGCATGATGTTTGAGCATGTTGAAGATGCTGTATCCTACTCCTTTATCCTCGGGGGGAGAGGTTCTGCTAGAAATACAGCTTCTGTTTGCTTGATTGGTCAGGCAGACTGCAACATCTGTTCTGCAAATGTAACTGTAACCAGATTGTTTCATCTACCTCCTTATGCCTGGAAGCATTTCAGATCAGTGACCCAAGAAAGACTATCTTAACTAGCGTTTTATAAGTGCTTTGTAATTGCCACACTAAGCTGTTCACTACAATCAACTCAGATGCTGTGCTTTGTGTTTCCAATCATCAGATACACAAAACCCAATACCCTAAGTGGTATCTCTTAGAAAATTACTGTAATGGGGTAGTATTAAGATTGAGATCAGGAAGGCAGAGTTATGGAACAGCCAATGTAAGTTTGGTGAAATTGCCATTTATACTCAACTGACTGCTTGCACATGCTGTCTTTCAAGTAGAACATGCAGTCAGGTTTTAAAAAACAGAACAACTCCACTGATACATTTTAAGTGAATAGCTGTTCTTTCAAAATTTGAAACGAAGATGCCAAACTAAGTATGCAGGTGATTTTACAGGTGTTGGGTCATTTTTAGTATGTAGTTGTTTTGTCTGGTTCACAGTGAAAGAGAGGAATAGCATTAATGTGTTTTTATCCTGAGATCTCTTGCAATGTCTTATGGCATAATATATATAATTTATGAGAGCTTGGGCTCTAACACAGCTAATTTTTCTGGGTATCTCAATTTCTTTTCATTTGAAAATTTGCAAAAACGCCTCCAGAAAATAAGTAGGCAAATACTTCCTAACAGTACACTTGAGAAATGTATCATCTCTTCTTGCTGTTAAGCTGCAGAAAACAGGTAAATTGTCAATACTCGAATGCTTTCAATGTAAAGTTTTTCACTTTTTTTATAGGTTACCCTGATATACTGTGAAAATTAAAACTGAGTTCTGTTTCTCTTCAATAACTCAAAATAGCACCAAGTGTTTTAATTTGGGTACTTGCCTGTTTTCAAGCTACAATTTGGTTTTTACTAAAATCTGCACAAATATTTCAATGCACAATGTAAAGCAAAAAACGCCCTTTTCCCCCTGACAGTGGTCTTCTAAGGAACTTTTTTATTTATCCTAAAACTTGTTAGCTCAATTGCTTGTAAGATGTGAGCACATAGAGCATAAAAGATTTCAATTAAGAATTTACAGGAACATTTTTTGATAACAATTTTCAGTGTATACACAACTTTATGCTTAAGCACTACATGTTTTATCTTGTTAATAAGCCCATAAATCTCTGCATAGTCATATGTATACAAGAGAGGGAGAAATCAACAATGCTTATTGGTAACAATAGCTGACAACTGGTTGGAAAAGAAATTATTTGTGTTTACAAAAAGCATGCTGAGCTTTTAAAAACAAACATGAAGTAAAACTACTCCTAACTTGAAATTGGTATTCCCACTTGGACTAATATTGCTCAGAAGCCAAACATAATATGCTGGTAGGCTGTTGTTTTTTTTTTTTTTTAACCATATTTTTTATTTTAATGGTATTACAATTTTTTTCTTCTTCTTTTTCTGCATTGCAGGTCCTCATTTTGCAGCTGTAAACAGCAACAATGAAATTATCATTACAGATTTTCATAACCATTCTGTCAAGGTACTGTCAATTAATGGCAACTTGGAAAGTTGCCATTTTAATTTTATTATGATACCTTCTTGGGGAAAATAATGTATTGCTAAAAACAAAGAGATCACACTCCACATGTATAAGCTCTGCTATAAGGACAGCAGTTTCAGAGAACTTTGCATGCAGTGCATCGCTTAGTGAAGATAATAGTCCATTGCCTTTGGTGTCCCTATAATGGTCTCTAATTCAATTGCTTAAACATAAGTTGTACCCAAAATAAATAATTTAAACTTTCCTTATTTTTAGTAGCCCTCTGCCAAACCAGTTATTGACCCTGTGTTCTATCTTCTTTTAAAAGTCTGGCTTTTGAGTTTCCCAGTAAAAGCTTTCCTTATAACAAAGTAAAATATATGACAGTCTTTAAATTCCATACCTATAAACTTGAAGATTACTGGATCCATTTTACAACCTGATTCTCTTAAAACCCATATAACTATTGGTTTTCATTCAGTGCCTCCTGCACTGGGCAGAACTGGCCAATAGTCCTTACACCCATGGGAAGTCCTGACTCACAGCCTGTTAAAGTCATGGTATGATAGGAAGTTTGTTTGTCCCAGTAACAAACCAAAGAAAGAAACATGCTGAGATGTTTTGGCAAATATCTGTGAAGGAGATACAGGCCATTTCAGAAATGCCTCACCTGTGTGTGTTTGTTCTCAGGCATTCCCTTTCCTGTACTTCCTGAGTGTGCTCTTGTGCCCTCCCTCTACAGGAGGCAGCAGCAGGAGGGCAGAGGCAGGATGCTGTTTTACCTGGGTTCTCAGGACATGTGTGTCAGTCCCACACACCAACAAAATAAAATCCCTGACATTTCACCTAATGCCTGTTTTGACTGAACACAGATGAACCCTCAGTCTAGTTCTTCACTGCTTTTGATTGAAAAAATAAGTTTTATATATTCACCTGAAATAGGGAGCATATGCCTGAGCATAGACACCTTTGTGTCCTGAGCAGTGCTGAATCACCTAGGTATGGAACAGCAACCTTGCTTGCGTATCCTTTTGGAATTGGTGAGGAGGTAGTTAGTGGTTGGGATTACAACACAGAAACCAAGACTGCTGCAGGAGCCCTAAAGCAGCAGGAGGCCTATGACTCCATAAATTACCTCTCGACAAGCAAGATTTGCCTGGTAACAAGAATGCCTGGAGAGGCTTAACAGCAAGGGGCAAACTGAAATGAAAAAAAGCAAGTGAAGAAATGTAGGAAGTGTGGCATCCTAGAGGATTTATAATTATTACATTGCTAATGAGAACAGAATGTCCCATCTGTCTCTGGTGTGACTCAACAGGATACAAATGTTACTTGTTACAATTTGGTACTAACCGGAAAAGATTCTTATTTCTGTAGTGTTCTCTAAATTGGTACATACAACTGTTGACACTCTGGAGAGTTTATAATCTGAGAGCAGAGAGTACCACTTCTTTTAAATAATGAACTAGTTTATAAATAATCAAATAAATTAATTTCACTTTTATGAGTCCCAAAGCTGCTTCCTGCCACCAGTGTCTTGAATTAAACAAGCTCACTCAGCAACATTTTTCTCCCGCCCCCATTAACCTTCAAGATGTTCCTTCCCTCAGGCATCTTTTATGGAAAATCCTGTGCAATGTAGGCTTCTCTCTCATTTGGTCACTTCAAACCAGGGAGAGAGCAATATATCTTTGTCTGTTTTTTTTTCACTAGTTGGCTTTTTTTAATATTATTTTCTTTAATCATCTGAGGCACGAACTTGGTACTGCATTAATTTCCTTCCCCAAATGTTTTTTCTCTGCTCACCGTGGGTGTTTGAGAACACAATAATTTCCTGACGTCTTCTGCCTTATCTGCACTTCAGTGTGCACTTGGCACTTGTCAGGTCTTCACATTTTCTTGTGCAAGCCACAGTCAGCTGTAGGATCACTGTTGGACCTTCTGCTGTAGCTGGGCCTGGGTCCAAGATGGACCAAAATATTTTAGAGATGGCTGTGGTACTACGTAAATGACACATTTTGTATCTTGTTTGGTCCCATTGGTGCATCCAGGTCACTGACAGAATAGTCATTGATCAGCTCCATCTTTCTGCTGTCTAAACCTGTTACCATCAGAGAATTCAGTTGCTGAACTGTCTACAGAGAGCAGCATTCCATGATTTGCAACGTGTGTTAGATTATGGAAGCAGAGAAGAGAAGCATCTGCTCCATTGTGTTTTAGTTCCACAGAAACAAAGAACCCAGAGCTGTTTCTGCATTCAGCTCTTTTCAGTTCAAGATGCACATGCTGCAGAAGGGTTCTGGGGCCTTTTGCCTCTGTGTCTGAGATGAATCATATCTTAAGTGAGAAGGGAAACGCTGTGTGGTGTAACAGAGTGAAGGGAGAGATGGGCACCTTTTCTCCCATCTTGTGTGTGTGTGTGTTGGGGCTGTGTGTTCCTGTGAACTCTTCAATTCCTCCTTCAATTATCAGGTGAAGTGGTAGTACTAGATTACTAATATTTGATACCATGCCATGTTTAGGTTGTTGTTTTAACCCATACAGGTATTTAACCAGGAGGGAGAATTCATGCTGAAGTTTGGATCAAATGGAGAAGGAAATGGGCAATTTAACGCACCAACTGGAGTAGCAGTAGATTCTAATGGAAATATTATCGTAGCAGACTGGGGAAACAGCCGAATACAGGTAGAAATTTCTCTATTTCAAAGGTGCTTGATTAAAAAAACTAATGGGTTGGTAACTCTGGCCTTCGAACTGCCCAAGAAACACCATCAGCATTAGAAATTATATGGTTTCTCACACCATCCTTTATATCCCTCATTGTCCACCTTCAGACCTGATGGTTCCAGATTGTCAGCTTTTCAGTGTGGCTGCTAGCAGCTTTGATGGCCACTGTGACCCAGGATTTTGGTGCCAAGTAGTTCCCCAAAAGTTACTTGATGACTTATGAGACTTGCAAGCATGGCTGAGATGACAGTCATTTATAATGACCATAACAGAAGATCAGAGACATAGTGGGAAATACGAAAAAGCAAATGACCTGAGGTGAATGCAGCAGATTTTTATCAGCCTTTTTAAATGTTGAGAAATTATTCTGCTTTCAAGTTATGAGAGTTGCACTCTTTTTATCTTTTAAATGCTAATCACAAGGTCTTCTTCTTTGCCAAAGAATACCTAATAAATAAGTGTATGTATTATTTCCACTGAATATAAAACTGAGGGAGCTGCTTATGAGTTGTTCTCAGGAAGCACTGTCAACAGGGTAAACAAATTCCTGGTTTTCACTGTGTGGGAACCTAAGAATCAGGCTAGCCACAATAGTGATATTTGTTAGGAAAACAAGGTGTTGGTTGAGTTCCCAATTAAGTTTGATTTATTGTAGTTGACTATTTTTAGAACAAGGAACAGCCAAGGTTCTTATTTTTTATTATTATTATTTCATTGTGTGTAATTCTTGCCAAAGATCCTGGCAGCTATAATTAGTTCCTTTTAATAAGAACATACATTTGTATATAAACTTGCATATTATGAGATAACAGAACAGATTTTGCCCTTGTTTATTCTACTGTATGTCAGCTGTTTCAGAAATGAGAAGTAGAACAGTATAACTGAGGGCAGACTTGTGTCCGCTACTTTCCATTTTATTCATAACATTTATTCTGTGCTTTCTCACCCTCCAAGGTTTTTGATGGAAGTGGATCATTTTTATCCTACATTAACACCTCTGCAGACCCACTTTATGGTCCCCAAGGTCTGGCTCTTACTTCAGACGGCCACGTTGTAGTTGCAGACTCTGGAAATCACTGCTTCAAGGTCTATCGATACTTACAGTAGCAATGAGCTCTGGAGCTGGATAATCACCCACCCTTACAAAAAGACTCGTCCTAGAGATCCAGTGCAGGATATCTCCTACTTTGTTTTCATTTTTAATAACAAAGGAGTCTCTTATGGACTTCTTGTGATAATTTCCAAACTTACCTTGTTTACATAGGACTTGCACCTCTTATGTTTCTCACTGAACTTTTTGTTGTGTTAATAAAAAAAATCTTCTGTAACTGAATTCATAAAGACAATGTGAAATTACACGCAAACTGCAACCTATGAAACTGGAATTAACTCATAAGGTAAAATAAGAAAAGTTTGGGAAAAGTCCCCAGAGCTTTTTCATGACTGCGAAGGATAGCTCCTGCTCAGAGCTTCCAAATTTAAATAACCAACTTCCTGGGTTATTTAACCCAGAGGTGATCCTCGGAATCTTCTGGATCTCATTATCATGGTAGGTATTACACTTTTAACGTTCTTCAGTCTTACTGTGTATAACAAATAGGCCCTTTTAGTATAAGGTTAAGTCTCACAAAATCCGTCTAGCTCTAACCGTCAGACCTAACACAGCTCAGTGTTTAGCACTATGAGAATCAATGCAAATTCCCTACTCGTGTGGAATTAATGAAGGATTGTTTCGTGCGGCCGTTTTTCACTCTTCCTCTTGCTCAATGTGCAGGAAGGAGTTTGCAGAGACCTGACATTTCTAAAGCTCTGGAAAATCTTAATTGTAGCGATACGTTAGTGGGAGCGAAATTTCTGTATAACCACAGACCTTTTGACACCAAACTAGTTCATTAGGATCAGGGTTATTACAATGTCAAGTCAATTAACCTCATGTGTGCCACTCTTTCGTACGTGTTCATTGCCATGTTTCCTTATGGCAACTCATTGTATTAACCTGTAAAATAAAATGCAGCTTCACACAGGACAGAAAGCCAGAGAAGTACCCCTGTGGAGGACCTACGTTATACAACCAAAGGAACTGTGGTAAACAGAGGTTGTATAGGAAAGCCAAGGGATACCAAAGCTATTTGTTTTTATGTGAGAAAAAAATACATTACAAATAAAAATGAATTTGAACCAAGTCCTTCATCAAAGGGAATTTTGTTAGAGGACAAAACAAGGACTGTGAGATTTGTTCCAATTTGTATGTATGTATGTATGTATGTATGTATGTATGACTGATCGACATAAAAATAAAAAAAAGTAAATGTGGGTTATTTCAGCAAACTGGAACGTATGTATGATATTTGACAATGGCAGTACTCCGAAAAATGACCTTTCTTCCTCTGCCAGATCCCTCTACTGTGTTCTTTGTTGAAATATTAATTTAACTGGAAATGCTTACAGGCGTGGTTCTGTTTCTAATGTTTGGTTTGTTGGGGGTTTTTTAAGTATAAACTTGTCCTTTCTAAAGTAGCATTGGGTTTATTCTTACTTCTATATCCAGTGGTCAAAGGTTGAATTGCTACTGTAGCCTGATATAGTTAGAGTGGTGCTCCCTTTTAAGTGTTGTTTGAGGGGCTGTGAGCTTGCTGCCCATGCCCACAATAGCGTGGGAAGTGCTGTCTTTCTTTTCTCATTTTTAGGGGCCTTGAAACAAAAGGGCATTGGGTCAGAAACAAGGGAGTATTTTAAGCATGTTTGCAAAATGAAAAGAAATCTTT
The DNA here is from genome assembly GCA_024734555.1 of Trochalopteron elliotii. Taxonomy (NCBI): domain Eukaryota; kingdom Metazoa; phylum Chordata; class Aves; order Passeriformes; family Leiothrichidae; genus Trochalopteron; species Trochalopteron elliotii. Next base: position 4,417,235 of record JANPWX010000026.1, on the reverse strand, counting down.
GATAAAATTTCTTGTTATAAGTATGTCTTATTTCTAAATCGTTAAGGTGGTTGTTTCAAGGAATTTGAGAAAAACTAATGTTTTTTTTGTAAAGTTGCATTCGACTTGTAAAAATGCAGACCCCAAGGTTCTTAAATGGGGGGTCTGTCTGGTTTTTAATTACTGTTTCCTAAAGATATTTCCTCTTCTTTCCTTTGTTTATTTTTTGCACATAGAATCAATTTACAATTTCTCGTGCAAATGTTTCCTTATTTCATTGGAATAAATACTTTGTGCATGAAGCTTAAGGACTGTATAACGAAGCTAAGAAGCTGGTGGTAACATTTATGAATATTAAAACTCAAATTTGTTATTACTAAGAGAACAAAATGTCCTCTCCTTGAACTGAGTTTGTCCTAAAATTCTGAAGATGGTATCTCAGTCATTACAAATAAACTGTCCTATCAAAATTTAACAAAGCTGTAGATCAAATTTTCCTTCTAAGTGTCCTTATAACACATTCTGACATTGGAAGATCTGTAAATAGCACATCAATGAAGTAAAAGCATTTGAACTTTATTTAGTAATAAAGAGAAGGGGTTGCACAGATTGAGATAAAAAGTTAAAAAAATTGCTGTGGCTGTCAGTTATCATATTTAGTTCCAAATATGGATTTTTAGACTACAGTTTTACTAAGCTTGCATGTTTACCCCTCAGAAAACGTTACCAAATCCTCTGTTATCAGGAACTTTGAGAAGCATGAAAATCAGATCCTAAGCCATAGATCAAAAAAAGATACTTAAGACTGTGCTATTTCTTGTATACACTTTTCTTCAAAAGCTTTTCAGTCCTTTGGTCCAGCATTTTTTACCAGGCTTTTAGATAACCCTTGTGAACCCAGTGCATACTGATGAAATAGTGAATTCTGCACAAACTCCCCTTACAACCCAGCTCAAAGCTATTAGGAGTTTTGTGTATTTTTTCTTAAAATTGAGTAGTCTTCTGGATTTTCAGACATTATCAGCAGAGCAGCACCTAAAAAAATGTCACTAATTTGAAGTTACTTCTGATAGCAATTGCTGTCAACTGCAATTTCAAATTTGGTGGCAATAGGGCATTCCCTTCCAAGGTCTGACCTTATCTGCCTGGCACCGGGAAACTAAGAAACACATTGCTTTTATGGTGTGCTTCTGAAGCCAACTTCACTAAAATGCTTGGCTTACAAACCTTACAAAGAGCAACCAAAGCAGAAATTCTGCACTTAAAAGCTGGCAGTCTTTTTTTCTCATCCAATTAAGGGAAGGTCATAATTGCACTACGTGATTTGCTGAGTTGTTAGCATTTATTAAAGGCTTTATAGGCACGCTGCTGCCAGATTTCAGGTATAACCAAATGTCCCCTTGACTTCCCTGGAATGCTAATTGACTAGCAGCACAGCATGAATGGTGAAAGTATGTGCTTCATTTAACTAATCTTCAACTCAAAAGTAATCTCAAAAGGTTATTAGATCTTGTGTCATATGGAGCATTTTAGGACAAACTAGACAACTGTATTTTCATTGTTTTGTGAATAGAATAAAATTATTTGTTCAGATAAATCCAATATAAACAATAGGAGAGTTTTACGTAGGCTAAACCAGCACCAATGTAATGAAAAAGATAAGGAAAATGATTTAGGCAAGTATTTGCCTCATGAAGATGGAGTGTTATTTACTAGTAAATGCTCATCTGTTCTGTAAAAGCTAGAGGGGTTTTGATTTTATGTCAGTATTTTTTATAATAAGGATCTAGTGTTGCCATAATGAGAACTACAAGTGCCCAATAGCTTGTGTTTGTTGTAAAGAAATGACTTTCAGTTGTGGGAGACAGCTTGTTATGAAATCATGATGTAAAGTGAAACTTTTCTTCAAGAATTGTGAGCAATGATTATTTGACCTGTTTGTGGAAAGTGTACAAAAGGCTTTTGTGCTACTGAGTCGGAAGGTTCCTAACAGGTCATTTTATTTCTGACGAATGTACAGCACTTCAGTCGATGTTTGTGAGCAACACAGCCTTAACCCTGACACTTTTCCTTTGGCATTATGACATGGGAATGTTCCCTAAGCTGCGCAGTGTATGGCAGCAGCCCTTGATAGAAATCTCTACCAGTTGGTATGCTGCAGCTTTCCAGTTCTAGGAGTGTTTCCAGTCCTTTTTTTCATGGTTTTTTTTAAAGCTTTTGTACATTCCATCTTTGTAAGTCAATGTAAGTTTTGTGTACATGTAAGCTGTGCACTCTCTTGACACTCATAATGAAATATTCTTCTCACTTGCTTTTTTGTTGTCAATGATGATGTTTTTGTTTGGTTTTTTTTTAATCCCTATGAGGCTAAGTACAGACTTTTTCTCCTTAAGGTCAAGGATGAAAGATGCACATCAAAGTGTTTGTGTGTGTGCCTGCGTACGTGTGTGTGTGTGTGTAATTTTAGCTTCCTGTGTGCCATGGTATTCATAATGCTTTAGCTGACAAAAAAAATTACTCTGTCTTGGAAATGTAGGAAAACCGGAGTCAAATGTGTACCTTTACCACGCACAAAAATTTCAAATAATAAAAATAAAGCTTGTTTCCTCTGTTATTTTCATGGTTGAGGATTTATTTCTCATATGTTTCATACTCACTGTCTGTAAAAGTAAGCCCATAATGCAGGAAGACAGGTAATTTTTTTCCAGTTTTCTTCCCTGACACCACAGGTTACAAGCCAAGGAAAGTGTGATTTTTTCACGGGTGTTAAACTTTCATGTGGACAGAGAGGAAAGAGGGACTTCAGTTGTTCTTGGGAAGAAGGTGCAGAGTTGGACTTCCCTTGTTCCTGTCTTCCTTCTTCAGTCCAGGAATCAAAATTAAGATTTTCATTGGTGGCAGTAAGAGTAAAGAACTATAAGCTTTTCTGCTTACATCACAGAAGTACATAGTACCTTTTAGCTGAGGTGTGCTATAATCCTTCAAGAGTCTGTTGCAGAAAACCAAATTAAATTATTGTGGAGAACAGAAAATTTGCCTCACGAGTTCAGTCTGACTCTGTTCCTGTAAGAACAAATTTCCAGCTTGTATTAGCTTTGATTTTACATAGTACCTATGTTTTCTTGGTCACTGGTAAACTCTCCAAACCTGAATCATTTGAGAACTCAGTGTGACTGGGAATTTGCTCACGAAGTAAAGACAGAATCTTCAGATGCATCAGTTGGCTTGGATGCACCCTCAATGGAGGGGACTAGGGGACTAGAGTCAGTGAAACCCCCAGTGATGGGTGTTTGCTCAGTGGCAGGACAGTCAGAAATGAGACAGCTGAAATACTGAGCAGGTGTCCTTTTTTTCGTGTATCTTTCCCTCAAACCCTCTAGAGGAATATGTGTTTTATTCTTTCTTGCAAGTCATAGGGAGTGTTAGCAGCCATGTTTCGAGGCCTCATTTTTCCCCTAAAGACAAACTTAGTACAACCATAATGGATCAGTTTTGGTATTTGGTCAGTCTCCAGATGAATACATGTTCAGCAAATAGACTCTTGATGCTGAATGTACTTGTCTATCTGCCCTGAAGTCCAGATAATTACAAAAGGCTTTATTTCTCTACCAGCTAAAAGAACATCACATCTTGAAGCCAAGCAGTGTTGTTTTGACATTCAGAGTTGCAGAGCACTTGTTCCTTCCCATGTAAAAAAAGATCACAAAGAATAGAAGCAATACCACAGGATATCCTGAAACCACTTAGTTTGGGCTTAGTAGGTAAGACACTTGTTACATTCCCAATCTTTTCTTATTGATAGGCTAGAAATGTTTTCTGTCCCCTGGATTACTAGAGCAGAGGCTCTTCACCACTGAGCAAAATCAGACAGGCTGAACACTGAGGAACACTGTTGTTGACCAGAAAAAATCTGCAGTAAATAGCCAACTTTCTCTTTGACCCTCTTGTGGTACTTATTTAAATACCTAAATGAGGCAGAATCTTTTAGGGGTTCTGTAAGTAGGACTAGAGAACCCAGTCTCACCAATGAGAAACAATGTCAGGGAGAATAGGGCCAAAGTAGCTAAAGGAGCAGGTACTTAGGGCAGCCACCGTTAGCCATGCTCTCTCTCTTCAGAGTGGCACCCCTTAACATGGTTAAAACCTTGCTGTGGGAGGCAGCCACAGGACTCAAAAGCCTTGCACTTACTCTTCTGACATAAACTGATCTGCTGTTTGAAAGGAGTGAGAAGGAGGTGCCTTTACAAACAAACTATGGGCCTGATGGTAGTTAAGGCCAGAGAGGGCAAGGTGAAAGAAGCAGTGGGGGAAACCATAAATTCCATAGGAATGCCACTAATTGACACAGACTGTTACTCACTCAGAACTGTGCTACATTTCTGGATTTAGAGAAAAAGAACAGAGCAGAGACACAAAGAAAAAAAGGGGGGGCGGGCAGTTATACATTAGAAGAGGTCTTAGGTATTCGGCATTTCAGGAAGTCTGTACCTCTCAAGTACCTCAGCCAATGGGGAAAGAGAGAGGGCAATGCGGCCAGAAAATTAGGATAAAAAGGAGGCTGTGTCCTCTAAAAATCTGAGAGACCCCAGGGGAAATGCCTCATGGCCTCTCCCTTTATTTGAATAAAGTTTCAGGACTCCTCTCTCTTCTTTTTGGACATAAAACTCTGGTATTTGTGGATTAATTTTCCTGACATATTTGACATGAACTATTCTCTTCTGGAAAAATAGTTCATGTAATTAAGACTGTGCTGTGGCACATATGTATGAAAAGAACAAAATCAAACTAGGACAATTTTCGTTCTCTACTGGCTAAGCTTTCTGCCATTGTCGCTTTATTGTCCTTTTAAAACAGAATTTCTGATTGTAATACAGCTACAGTCAATTGGAAGAGCAAAATTAGGAGAGTACAAATTTCATAATTACACTGACAAAGCACTGTATTTTCTCTAACTCAGGAACACTGGAATACTATTTTGACCAGTACTTAAAAATCTGTCAGACTCCTAGAATAGAAAAAGTAGCCCAAATTGTTAAAGCTTAAGAAAATCACAGGAAAATGAGAACAATCTTCTAATAGAAAGACAGAGTTATGAGTCTCCCTTCCACTGCATTTCCACACATTATCTTGTTTTTAGAATCATAGCAGAAGACTAACAGTTTTGTGAAATACCACATCTGGACATTCTGAAGGCCATTAAAAATGCCAGGCCCTTAGGTATTTTAGGAGTCATTCATTCCACTTCATGCAATAATGGAAAACCATCCCGCAAATGGCAAAGCATGAGATACACCGTGTGTTCCCCTTTTGTTTGGGACCTCTTTTACCCCATGGTCTTTCAACTAATTAGTTTTGATGGGGTGCTGCAAAATGTAGGCCGTGTTAGGGAACCTTCTATTACAGAGCAAATTGGACCTGGTGATGTGGCCACGTAGAGGAAAGCTAATCTCTTTACAATTTGATGGGTGAAGGTGTGGGTGTTAACATCTTTGAAATGGGTCTTAATGTCTCCACTGACTTTGGGCAGCAGGTTTGTTGCAGAGCCCAGAGAGCTTGGCTCCTGAAACAGACAAGTGGGTCTGCACAAGCCAGAGTTAATCAGCTTTGGGGTAAAATAGTAGGTTCAGGGGGGGAATATGTGGTAAACAGTTTGGGAAGGCTGTACCTTCCTATTACCTCAGCCAATGGGGAAAGGAAGAGGGCCACTTGTGGCTGGGAGTGCAGGATAAAAGGAGGCTGAGCCCTCCAAAACCTTAAGAGAGAAAACCCCATGGGTGTGGGCTCCTGTGGACTCTCTCCCTTTATTTGAATAAACTTGCAGGACTCATCTGTCTACTTTCTGGACATAGACCTCTAGGCGTTTGTGGATTTTCCTGACACTGTGAAAGGGCTTCAGGGCTGCCAGGGCACTTGGGGCAGCTGAGCCTGGCTGTCCCCAAGGGTCATGGGCAGAGAAAACCTGCTGAGCCACCTGCGCCACCATCGCTCCAGAGCATGGCCTAATGATTCAGAGGTGGATGGGCCGTCTGGGTTGTTGTGATTACGTTCAACCTCTGAAACAAGGAATGCCTTCCAGCTGTGGTTCCAGGTGTGTGTTCCAGCTGTGTGCTGGCTCTGTCTGGGGGTGACACCTGGGTGTTTGCTGCCACTCCACTTTCATGAGTAATGGGTAGGTGGGAGCACTGCTGCCTCACGAGTACTGAACAGATGACACGAGGTACGTGCCCCAAGCTCATTTCAGAGTGAGTGTCCCTCTGAAAACCCTTCCTCCCTCTCCTCTTCCTCTACTGCAGGCAAGATGTTCAGCTCTGACACCCACCCTGCCACTCACATGAGTCACTCGGAGAAAATCTATGCTGCAATGGGGACTTTGCAAATGTTGCAGCAACCATTTTCTTGGCAGCAAATGTGAAAAAACCAGCGGAGCTTGGTTTTGTTTCAGGCTGTGAACGAGCAGGAAGGGGCCCAGACCCTTGGACTGCAGTGGTGAGGGTGACAGGAGGAAAAGAACTGTCACAGGGAGCGTGGGGACATAGCTGCTTTGAGGGCTGGCCAAAGGAAATGGAAGGCAGGGAGACTGAATATGAGCCCTTCAACAGCAGATGAGGCAATGCACCAACAGATTTCATCCTGAGTTAGCAAGTTTAAAATGTGATGCACATGAGAAAGAACAAAATGCTTTGTATTAAAAATGTCTTTTCTAATTTGCATTTCATTTTTAGTAGTACACTGGTGTGCACGAGGAATGAGTTCATGGACTGCACAGAAAAAACCTCAGGTGTCAGGGAAGGGTCACCTTGCAAAAGGCATAGAAATCTTCACAAGAACTGCCTGAACATCTCAGCTTGCACGCTTTCATTTGCTTGAATTTAAACTCTTGATTTAGTATGGGAGATACGAGGCCACTGCTGTTGCAAAGCAATTTCCCAGAACTTGCTGCAGCTGCAGGAAAGTGATTTACAACACAAATAATAATTAAAACAAGCTGTCAGTAATTAAAGTCGCTAGAACAGTCATTACAATGAGCAACTGTTTCAAGCAACACCAGATGTGGCCGGGTCCTTCCACGGGGAAGCGAGGGCTTTATTTTTCCACGTTCCGTGGCTCCTGTGACAGGCCAGTCGTACGACACGCGTCGTGTCAGACCACAGATAACGTGTTCTTTTTGTGCCCTCAGTTTTATTCTGCGGCACTCTCCGGCTGGCAAAAAACACAACAACAAAAAAACCCAACCCAAAACAAACGGACAAATTAAAAACAAACAACCCACGCGCAGGTTCGCAGCGTCCGAGCACGCCGTGCCTTGCGCGGCCGGCCCGCTCCCGCCGGCGCCGTGAGGGCGGTGAGGGGCGGGCGGCAGGCGAGAATGGAGTTTAGC
>JANPWX010000026.1:4345296-4396559 GCA_024734555.1 Trochalopteron elliotii | reverse complement strand
ATATATATGTGTGTATATACATATATATATATATATATATATATGTGTGTGTGTATATATATATATATATATATATATATGACAGACCTCGTGCTGATCTAATTAGGATCTTGGTGGTGCCCTCTAACCCCAAGTTACTGCTTGGGCCTCTTCCTGTTTTTCTGAAAAGCAAGGGTAGCAAATGTCTTTAGTTTGTGTAGCATCTGCTGGAACTATTTCCTCCAATAGCTCACAGAGTGAGAATTGCTAAGTAGGTCCCTTTGGATTTAATATTGATTTGTTTTGCAGTGGCCTGGTTGTTCCTAAAGGTTGTGCCTTCTGTCAGTGCTTATTCTTCGCCTCTTGGTTATGCTTATGCGTCTGTGAAGAGGACTGTTGAAAAAGTGAGATATGTTGGAAGCTGCATTGTAATGGAATGGGTTTATACACACATTTCGTTTGTTTGCATGTGGAAATTGTATTTGGTTAGATTGGGTACAGATATGAAATGGTGAAACAAGTGTAGTGAGGGTGTGGACTGAGAAATAATATTTTAACAATGTTCATGAACTGGGACATTTTTAATGCAACATGACCTGTCAAGAGAAGCTTTACTGAGGGGGTAGTCTTCCTTCTCTAAGAAAAGGTGAAATGATGTGATCTTCTTTATCAATATTTTTCTGGCTGTTGGATTCAGAAGCCTGGAATTACCTATGGTCAGTTATAGTTTGACAAAACAAGATGTTTATTCTTGGCATAACAGTTGTGAGTGAGGAAAAAAAATCTTTCTAATGGAGTCTTAGTAAAAACAGATTTAGCTTAGATTTTCTTTCATTTTCTCATCTGTGTCTTGGGCAAAACACTTGCATGTGTGCTGCCAGGGACCTGAAATATTAAGTACTTCAAAGACATTGTGGTTGTTAGTGTTACTATTGACACTATGAGCACTGTAGTCCAGTAGCTTTGGAAAGCAACCTGTTAGTTTCCTTTCCTCAGTGTGTTGTCCATTTATTTCACTGTTCAGTTTAAAACCGTTCATTTCACTGTCTTGTTAATTGTCTCATTTATCATTGTGTTGCTTTCTTGTGGCTTAATCTTTTGTGTTCTGAGGCCTTTGCAAGGGAAGGTTTAACAGCTGCTGTTCCAGCTGAAAGTCACATTGTGTCACCTTGCACTGCAACGCAGATTGAACAGAATCTTTTTAGAGCAGGATACAGGGTGGACATTTTGTGCTGTTCCTTGTGATTGCTTCAACATACTCATGACCAAGAGACTTGAGAGTTTCTGGCATTTTTTTTCTTGCACTAAGCATTGCATTGGGCCAGTGTTAGTTAAGATAGAAAGGATTAGCTGATGCTTCATTCCTTAAATCCCTGCCCTAGGGTTGGTAAAAAGAGGGATTTTGACTTCCCATGACTCGTATATTGAACCAAGGGGAGAATTTGAACTGAGTACACCTGGTTCACATCTGCTAGCTAGTTTGGAAAAAAAAAATTAAAAAGAAACCCAACAGCCCCCCTGGCCAGGAGTGAACTTGTTGAAATCAAGTGACTTCATATGTATCAAATTGTTTGTACTAATGAGCATTGAAATATGAAAAGTGAAAGAATTTATTCTGGTAAAAAAAAAGAAGGGATTTCTATATTAGTAAATGCTTATGTTAGGAATGCACATTGTTTGAAAATAGTTAATGGAAAAAAATATTCATATTGTGGGTAATCTGGCTTGAATCCTCCTAAAGGTATTTGACAGCATAAGTAAAAGGAGAGAACCTTTGTTGTTTAGAATGCACACAAAAAAACTTTTGAGTTTTAACTATCAGAAAGGTCTTCTAAGATGCAGCTGGATTTATTTCTATCCTTTTGGATATATTTTCCTCCTTAAATACTGTGACTGGAAGGTTGCTGAATAAATCTGCTTGAGGCCACTGACTGAAGCTCAGGGAGCTTCTGCTGTCCTCATTGTTCCAGTGTGAGCAGCCTCCTCCTTCATCTGATTGACTCACCCAGTTGTCAGGGTATTTCCATGGGGTTTAGAGGTTGATTCTGGACTGCAGTTAAGTACAAGTGCTCAGCAATGGCTGGCTAAAAGTAACCAGTCCTGAACTGAGGTGCAAATCGCTGGAGATGACAGTTGGGCAGTGAGGGGTAGCAGCCTGATGGTGCTTGGAGTTGGGTGATGTTGCTGAAGATACTGGACAGGTTTTTTGCTCCAGGTGAAGTTTTGCACCAGCAGGGAGAGCCTGTGGGACCTAGTTCTGTGGAGCAAGGTTTTGGCATGGCTTTGTAGAAATGTCCTCAGCAGATGGTACAGTATCAGCTCTTAGCAGAGCTCCTCACACACCACAAGTCTCTGTTGCAGTTTTCAGCCTCTGATGGTTCTGAAAGCAGGGTCTCAGTGTTTTGGGGTTTTTTGCCTCTCAGTAGCGAGCTGCTGAGAGGCAAAAAACATTCAAAGAAGTACACGTGCAACACCGTTGGAATCCATGGCTTAATGCTTTTGATAGAACAGTTCATTTTTAGGGTGTAATATTTTCATGTTACAATTCATTGAAAAGCTGTGTTCTGTGTGTTTTTAAAAATTCTTTGTCTATTTATCAAAAAAAAGGACTTGCAGGCGTACAATGTCTCAAGGTTCATCATGATCTTAAGCTTTGTGGTAATACATTTAGAAAGCTTAGCACTATCTTTTTCATATATGTTTTATTAATTTTAGGGAGGAGATAGCATGGTTAAAGAATTATTCTCTAAACCACAGAAGTATGTCAGAACGTTTGCAACTAATGCGTGTGACTTGTATTAGTAATTGCTTATTTAGACATTTTTCTCATTCATTAATGTAGACATATGTATGCTTACAATTTAATTTTATTTGGTTGCAGAAAATGTAATAAATTGTTCCTTTCCAGGAAAAGTAAAATTCTGATTACTGAAGAGGTCTTTCTTTTAATGCCTATTTTAAGGCCTTGAGCAATGTGGTCTAGTGGGACATGTCCCTGCCCATGGCGGAGGGAGTTGGGACTGGATGGTCTTCAAGATCCCTTCCAACCCTTACCATTCTGTTATTCTGGAATGTGTGGGCTGGGCCTTGTTTTTTCCCCTCTTATTTAAGGACATGTCATTTAGCTTTCTAGTTAGTTAGTTAGTTAGTTATTCTATTAGTGAGCTGGGCAATTCCATTCTGTGCTGGCTCACTTTTTTTTTTTTTTTTTTTTTTCCCTTGCGTAGTAATTACTTTCCCAACAGAGACAATTAGTGACCCCCCTCCCATCTTCAGCCTTCTGGATTTCACTGACCTGTATATTTTATTTGAACTGAAGGACTAGATTCATAGAAAAATTACCTACTGCAGGGCTGGTATGGTATGACTAACTCACTTCACACCATCCAGGGGCAGCTGTAGCAATAAGGGCAAGAGGCTGAGAATTTGCATCGTTTAAACATTATGAATATATTGATTTTATCTGCCTGTTTATTTGTTGATCCTGTAAGGCTTATTCCTTCTATAAGTCTCCTGGAAAATGCTGATAAAATTTTATTAAATAGTCCATGATTTTTGTTACCTCTGCATCTTGCACTTAAAATGGTGATATCTTAAAATGATTCTGCATTTACTAAGTCCTAAAATGTCCCTCAGAGAAGACTCTTCTAATGCTGTAACTTATTAGAGCCTTCTGGAATTATGTTTTATGGCATTCTAAAAAGCCCTGGAGAGTATGCTTAGTTACTGCTGTCATGGCAGATTTCTAAAAATACAGTGCTCTGGAGGCTTCTGTTGGAATTAAGCAACTTCATAATTTGGTGTTCATTAGTTGAATTTAATGATTTTCCTTTTACTTGCTGTTAACTTGTAACTAACTTGATGGCAACTGTGAAGTGTAGGTTTTCCTTTCCTTCCTTCTTGATTAGCATAAGGTTTTGGCATAATTTAAGAGCATTTTTTTTAAAAACTGTGTCTGTATTAATTCTAAAGATTTTATCATAGGTTTAAAGGAGGATTCCTACTATACTAAAAAGGATATATCAATATTCATTCTGATATAATGCAGGAAAACCACTAGGTTTTTCAAACAGGGTTGTCTGTGACACTGAATTTTTTAGGTAATATCATCACACAATTTACCTTTTTGAAAAGGTTTGCATTCTGGCTGCTGGCTCCATTCCTGGCATTGCAGTGAAATTGTTAATCTGAAATGAAAAGAAACGGGAAGTAAAACCAGGGCTCTCACTGCAGAAGCCCAGTCAGGTCTGGTAGAGACCCTGCACATCTCCCGTGCCCCACGGTCAGCATGGCAGGTGGGAATGGCAGTTCAGCAGAAAACCAGCATCCCAAGAAACTTTAAAGGCTTAAATGTTCTGTGCTCTCTGGAGGTTTGCCTCTACTGTAAGGCCAGGAGCTTCCAGCCTGGTGATAGGCAGCCAATAGTACTTTCAGAGCTAGATTTGCTGGAGACAGTGAGTTGTAGTCCTGTTTAATTTGAACTTTGACTTTCACCTTAAAATCTGGTAATTCAATTAATATAGCATATTTTATTTTAGAAAATTAGCATGCATGCAGAAATGAACTACTGGCAACCAATTACAGAAGTCTCATTTTATAGAATTTTTCTCTACTGAAAGGAATAAAATTAAAAAAAAATTTAAAAAAAAAACCAAAACAAAAAAAACCCCAGAGTATAAAACCAAAACGTGTTAAGTTATTTTGATGCAGGGAGGTTTTAGAGGAAAAGGTCTTTCTTGTCACAGCAAAACAGCTCATTATTTTTGAACACATGGTAGTTCCATGAAAGACTCTTCTTTGTATCAGGAATTGGAGATGACTTGGTGATCTGTCTAAGCATTACTTAAAAATGACAAAATTGGCATAAAGAGTGAGTATGTAAAATGTCTGTCAAAAGTCTGAAATTTGATAGATGTATTTTACTGAGGTTTTTTTATTTTACTGATATTATCTCAGTGTAGAATTTGGGCATTTCTAAAAGTCTGTGAAATAAAGTTTGTTTTTGTTTTTGAAGTCTTTAAGCAGGATGTGAGCTTGGGGAATATTGGATGAATATTGTGTTTTAACTGGTGCCTGTCTCTACTCAGTCCCTGAAGGCATTGTCAGTGTATGGTCCAGCTGCTTAGGATAGCAATCTTTAAAAACCCTTTAGGGAAAACTTAAAACTTCTCTTCCTTCTCTCCCTTTCTTTCCAAGGGAAAATATTTTCCTATGTTCTTCCTGCCTCGAACAGATCTGTTGACTACCACCTTGGACTTTGTAGGTTTTTTAAATATCCAAATAAGCAGTAAGCATATTAGGGTATTTAACATATCCTTCATGTCCAGGTATGAAAATTTTCTGTAGTTCTGTCAGTCATGTGAATGTCTTCTGAAGTTCTTTCAGCTTTCCTTATTAGATTGCTTGCATTTGTGAAAGAGTATTGAATGAGATGTTTCAGCTGGTATTTTTTTGGTCTGGGGTTTTTTTAGGTTGATTAGGGCATACTTGATATTTGTGTCTGAGTAGACAGCCATCTGTCCCTCAGGTCGTGCCAATTACACCAACTCTGAAAGCAGCCCCAGAAATTGAGTTCTTTCACTGAGCCTGCACAACTGTTTCTTTCACCTTTTGTCTTTTAAGGAGGTTGGCCTCAGCGGTTATTTTTTGTTGCATAACCAATACTTACCAAGTGGTGTTGCAAATGAATGAAGGAAAAACAAGAGCTCTTGGCAAGACTTTTTCCTCTAAATTAACTTAATTATTGTGGCAAATCTAAAAAGATGGAAAATAATTGAATTAAAATACTTTTAATGTAGAGGGATTTGCTGTATAATAATATTTTAAAAATAATTTTGGGTAACAACATCAGGTTTGTACATGGACGGCTGAAGGTTCCTGTGGAGGGAGATTTCTCTTTCGTTTCTTCTGAATACCCCACCATTTATTGTATTTGCCAAAATAAAAAAAAAAGAACTCATCCCATATTCAGCATGGCCTGAGAACAGAATCATGCCTAATTTACTGTATGACATTTCATCTCTATGCTTGTTTAGTGCAATACTTTAGGAAACAGTTCTGCACTTCAGTGTGCTGCCCTTTGGGATTTTTCTCCCTCTTTAAGTTTTAGTCAACAGTAATTGTTAAGTCATTTGTTTTAGTAATGTTCTGTACCTTTCTTTTAGCACAAAGGTCTGTTTTCGGTATTTTCAGATTGTTCTTTGGCTGTTGATCTCTGCGTTTTTCCTCTCTATATATTATTAGTCTGTTTTTAGCTTCAATTTTTGGTTATATTTCTTTAAACTCTAGAGGAATGCTTTGAAGTACTTTCTCTCCGTGCCTTCTGTCAGTTCAAATTAAGTTTTTCAGTAGTGAGTTAATTTTTACATAGAAAAGAAATACACCTATCTACTGCTTAATGTTATCCTAAACCTCTTGAACTGCTTTTGTTTAAGCCAAAAGCAAACTAGCCTTGCCTTTAGCCTGTAACAAAGCACAGTGAGCTTCAAACCCAAAGCAAATAACTTTGCAAGTTAGAAATAATTTAAAAATTTATGTATTTAATTCTTTTGTAGTGGCACAGTGAGTGACACTCACAAGAGCAGTACTTTTTAATACCATTTTTGGTTGAGTGTTTGGCTGAAAGAAAACCAAACAGATGATATTTCTCTTTCAGACCATAATGATAGTGGGCTAACAGCTGTGAGCACTCTTGGTGGTTAGCATGTGAGACCTTGGCTTGATTCTTGCCCAGTGAACATACTTAGGGGCTGGCTTTGCATGGCTTATACTAGGTTTGTAGATATTTTAATATGCTGGTGAGACAAGCTATGTGTTTGGTGGGACACTGGTGGTTAGAGTGGTTAAAAACAGGGAATGAGAAGGCATAGGACCAACAAAAAAATTGGCTGGAGAAAAAACCCATTGTTTTTTATTCTAGAATAAAAGCCTATCAGGCAGGTTTTGAAAAAGAGTGGAACTGAGACCTGCTGCTGTTGTTCATTGGGGTTAAACATTCCTCTTCCAAATGTACATCAGTGTCTTGCTGAAGTGGAGCCCTGGTACTAAGGTGTTCATATGGGTTATAAATGATGTGTGTGCGTCCAGTCTGTGTTTTTGATACAAACCAGACCCCAAGTTCCCTGATGGAACTGGTGGCTATCATCAGCTCACAGCACTTTGCACACCCAAACTGCTGCACACATCTATGGCTAACCATTGTGACTCCTTTGCAGAGCAGGAAAAATCATCCCTTTGGGGGACTTTGGATTGAATTAATGTCTAAGTCTAGTGGCCATTTAATTGATCACACTGGTCTGTAAAACTAAAGAAATTGTTCCCCAACTCTCCTATTTTATAGGTGTTAGTTACTTCCTTCATTAAACTGTCTTCTTGAAGGCTCCCACTGTGTTTTGAAAACATGAAAATGCTTTTGTGGAGAACATTTTTAACTTCTTAATTTTGAATTATTTAGTCTCCTCTCCTTCTTCTTTCCCCTGAATGATGATTTTGCTGCTTTCTTGCATCTTGCTTAATCATGTGCTGATTCAGAGCAGTCAGATAGGAGATGTGAAACTTTGCAGTGGAGTAGAATCTCTGTATTTCTTCTCCACACCTGGTCAGTTAGCTTGTGGCAGAAGGTTGTTCCTGTGTCAGCCCAGACATCTCTCTCAAGAAACATAGAGGGGACACAGTATCTTTATCTCTGGGCCTGTCTCTCTACTGTTGGCAGGAGTCAAATTTCTCTGAGAGTGGTTAATGTTCTTGAGAAATTGTTTGCCAGTTCCCCTGAAAAATGTCCCCAAGGTTGCTCCAAGGATTGAAATATTCCATCTGCTACTGTGCTTCTTTGCTGTCAGGCTTTTCTACAGCTGCTGAGCGGGAAAGTAAGTCACTGTATCTGTCCAGATGTGGTCCTCTGCTATCATTCATACACAATGTTTGCAAATTCTGCTTTTCTTTTAATGCCCTATAACCTGTCATTTGCCATTTGCACTTCAGTATCAATTAAGTATTGTATCATGTGTAGCCATCCTTCCTCCAACTCCTTTGTCCTTGCTGTCTTTCCTTCTTTCATTATGGTTATTTTCAGCTGTGTTCCTGCCTCTCTATCCAAGCCTTTCTGCTTCTCCCATAGTCATAGATCCTTTGTACAAACCCTGGCCATCTGTTCCTCACCCTTTGAATCCTTGTCCTGTGTTAGGGTTTTTTCAGTATCATGCTTCCTTCTTCTGTTCCTTTCCTTATACTCGTCTTTTATTTGTTGTCATAAAGGATAACCAACATGACTTTTAAATAATACACAGAGCTGAGGTGTCATTTTATTTTGAATTATTTTTTTGTTAGGTGAAATAATAATTAAAGAATAATTAAAAAATCCAAAAATACCCAAGCAGTTAAAATCTGTGAGATAAGAAGGCAGTATCTTAAATAAGAATCTGTAAAAATCATCTTTGCTTTTAGGCAAAGGAAGGTCTTCTAACCTCATGGCATGGCAACCTTGCATGTTGTGTAGGGCTGAATCTTAAGAAATTTCTTTACCTCCCACAGTTTGTCATTAGTGTCTCTTGCATTATTAAATGACGTGGAATATAAAGGGTCAAGAAAATGGTAAGATGCCTTATTGGGTGCTTCCAAGCTGGAAACCAGCTTTTATGATTTGCACTGCCTTGAGAGCTCCTTCTCTACATCCATTTTAGAGAAAGCAGAAACATTCCTTATATGAGCTAATGAGTGTGAAAAAAAACCCAGGGAAAGTGATACCTTTATGACCTCACTTGCAGAGAGCATTGGCTTCTTTGCACTTGTAGTATAAGGGTCTAGATAAGCTCCTTGGCTTCTCTACCTCCTCTGTGGGTTTTGGTCCAGAAAAATCCTGTGTTCAGAGATGCCAGATGACATGCTCTGGGGTTTGTCTTCCTTGGATTTCGTGAACTGCAAACTGCACCGAAGTGCTTACCCTCTTCTGAACTGTATACCTCTGTTTAGTATGGCATCGTGTGGGGACTAACACACCTACTCTTTTAAGAATTTTGTGGAAAGCCTGGAAGGAGTACTCTTTGACTCTCCCCCAAAATTAAGATGGTGTACTTCAAGCCACATAGTGAAACCTACACTGCCTCTGTGGCTTACCCACACTGAGAGCAGCAAGTAAACAGCTGGACGTATTTTTCCTCAAATTATGTCTTACCATTACTATAATTCCTGTATAAATTGAAGAAAACAAAAACATTCTTTTAGAAAGGAGACTTTCTTGTCTCTATGCATGCTCACACATGCATGAACACAGAGTAATTATTTTTAAAAATGGAGCTGTGAAAGGAACCACTAAACCCAGTGAGCAGCAGTTGGGCTGTATCCTAATCTTTGTGGACCACCAGTATGGAGTTTCTTTTTACTGTTATGACTGATCTCCAAGAGTTGGCAGTAAGCTCTGCCTGATATTTATCATACATTTGCATTTAACATTCTGAAAATCTGGACCAAATGTTAATTTAAATTGAAATTGAGAAGCGATTATAGCTCCACAGGAGTTCAGTATGTGTTGCATGAATGCATTTATATCAGCTGCACGATATAAACCATGTAGTTAAATTATCAAGGCTGGGGATTGCAAGAAATACTTGGGAATGCTTTTGCACTCAGTGGGATCCTCAGTGAAAAAGGGGATGTAGAAATGGAGGATTCATGTGGGGAGTTTTGGGGTAGGGCAGAGTAAAACCTGAGCTCTGACAGCTGTTCTTTTCACAGTTAGTGTGATATACTGACTGGTGCTCAGAATATTTTAAAACTAAAACAAAGGGTACTTAAAAAGCATGCTATTGTTTCTTTTTTTTTTTTGTGTTGGTTTCAGTGCAGTAACTGGTTTTCAAACTGTATTTTCTTAGATTTTTTTTTTTCATTCTCATTCATCTCATTTAATATTTCAAGGTGCTTTGTCTGATGTGGAGTATGGTGTCCCTGAGGGTCGAGTCATACTCCTGCTCGGCTTAAAAGTTTCCAAAGTATCCCTGGAAAACTGCCAACTGAACTGGAAAGGCCTGATTCAAGATGGGTGGCAGGTTAATGGAGAGAGAGATCTCTCTTGGCAAATTATTTCTCCTGATGTAACAGAAAAATGGAAGGATTATTCACACCAGCCCTGTGAGATTCCTCTGCCTTAGGCCTGAAGGAAGGGATCTCTGTGAGGTCTAGTAGTGCAAGGGCCACACCGTAAAAGGGGGACACAGCTTTACATGCCTTTGAACAGAGGCTTCTGTTCATCAGCATGTTAAAGGGATTGGGGCCGTGCCAGTGGCATACCGGTGGTGTCTGCAGCTGAGCAGGTGGACCTGCTACAGCTTTTGTCACTGCTTCCGTTCTATAGGGACAGCTGGAAAAGGACCAAAGGAGATCATCAAATCCAAAGCCTTCATGTTACAGGGTCCTCTGCATAGAGATGCCAGATTATGGTATGAAATAGGATTTTAGTCCCATGCTGAACACGCAGTATATAAGATTATGTGCCACAGGAATGAAAATTTCTTAGACTTGGAGTTGCTTCCTGTAATTCTTCTCTGTGGTTCAAAACGTCAGATTTATATTTGGGCACTTTTGTATTTATTTTGTCTTTATTGTCATTATACATGTATTTTAAAATTCTAACTTTTTTAAAAATACATGTATTTTAAAAAGATATATCCACTTGTTTATTTAAATACATTAGTATGTATGCACATTTTACAGCTATATTAAATATGTTACTGAAAAATTTTAATCTTGTTCTTTGTTTTCTTTATCAGTTTGCTGAAAGCAGTCAGAAAAAAGAGGCTTTACAAAAAAGCATTGAGAAATCAAAAACTGGACGTGAAGACACTGTAAGTTGCTTTGGGGGAAGGTAATCCTACAAGGAAATAGCACTAGAAGTATGTGCTTCTTGTAAATACTAATGTAGTACTTCCAGGTATTTTCAGATTTAAAAATATCTTAGAACTTGAACTACCTAGAGGCATGTACCAAAGCTGCCAATGGTTGCTGAACTGCCACATCTGCTAACTACCAACTTAGATGTTGGTTTGGTTTTTTGTAATATAGTTTCCTAAATTACTGTTCTGAGCAGCCATGGAAAGCCCAGTGCTCTTTGCATGCTGAAGCTGTTAACACTGCAAAAATATATCTAGGTTTCATGTTTGTCATAACCAACATACTAGTTAGAAATACTTCATATGGTGTTCTAAGTTGCTGACTTGCATTGAGATGTCTAAAGTGATTTAAACCTCCAATAAAACAGGGACAGCCAGAAGCTTTCAGGAGGAATTGAATTTTGTATGAAAGTGCCAAATCTTCAAATCAAACTCTTCTTGTAGAAACACTCTCGGTTTTCCCTATGTGTGTTTAATTTATCTAGTAAGGAATAGAGTGAACCTTACCATCAAACTCTGTTAAAGTTGCAGTTCCACAAATTCAATTAAAACTTTCTTTTTGGCAGTATCTTTAATGGGGATTCTTTATTCATTCATTTGCAACGGATTGTAATCAGGAATCACAGGCAGGTTTCTCACTTAGTTGGGCTTGTCATGTTTCCAAACAGTTTCAGCCTTGGTCTTCTCCAGCCTGCCGTAAAGATTGGTCTGGAAATCCTGTTCTGGCTGAAGTTTCCAACATTTTGGTTCCTGATTATACATCAGGAAGAAGTCCTGAAAATCTGGATTGCAGTGTGGGTCTCCAAGCATCTCACCTCCATACCTCAGCTTCTGGAAACTTTTGCTTTCCATTTTCAGAATATGCTGAATCCAAACTGTTGGCAAAAGCACTGGGAATATGGAAGTCTGGGGAGAAAAGAAAACCAGCAACCTTAAACAAAACCCCAAATCCACGAGCACCTTAGACTGCTGGGTTAGCACAGAGATTGGCATTGGTATAATCTTGATGGCTTACAAACTCATGCAATCTGGCTCTTCTAGGGTACCCCAGCTTGAGTTATTTGAATATCAGCCAGTTCCAGCGTTTGTCTGTAGCTACAGACTGAATTAGAAGTATGTGCTGAGCTGGCTGTGGGGGAGCTCATGTTGAGTCAGTGTCTGCAGATTCTTATTGATCAATAGAATCTTTGAGGTCAATATTGTGTACAATCCCAGCAAAGACTAGCATGCCATAAATATCTGAATTTATTTTTGAGACTATTGCTCTTAAACAGTGTGGAAAAAGAAAGGAGAAAAATAAATTCAGAGGGTGTTCATACACAGCATCTCAGTTTGTGGAAGGGTGGATGGTAGGTTTTTCTGTAATGCCATCTTTAATTACAAGACTAGCACTCCTAAATACTGCTTAACCTTTACACCCAGTAATTAAAAGATCTCTTTGGAGTTTGTTAAACCATGGTTCAAAGGTTGTAGAAAATTGTTCTTTTGTTGAGCCATTTTGGCCTTAATTTTTTTTCCTTCCAGTTGGTATTCAGTATAATTTAGTGTTACTGAGAATTCTATGTAATAAAATAAAATACTCAAGTGGTTCAGAGACAGAAAGCAGTAGTGAAAGCATCTTTTAAATTTATATGTTTTTATATAAAAGTCATGCTCTTGTCTTTTGTGTGATTTAATGTTTGGGGTTTTTTTTGTATCTCCCACCATCCTTTGAATCCTCAGGCGGAACGTGCAGCTCTGCTGAAGGAACTTGCTGCCCTTCGGCAGAAAAAAGAGCAGCTAAAGACAGAAATAGACAAATACAGGGAGTGTGATCCAGACGTGGTGGAAGAGATGCGTAAGTTGTGTATTGTTTAAAGTGATCTTTTGCCTGAAAAGGTCTGCACTTCTTTAGCTTAAAACCTGGTACTCAGTCAAAGAATAGCTGCTTTTCTTTTTAAAGCTGAGCAATACAAAACAGGTACACTGACCATTTCTTTTCATGTTCTGTTCTATTATATAAGAGGAGCTTTATTGAAATTTACTTTGCCACCACCTGAGCAGTTAAGAAACAATCCTATAATTAAAAATACTCTGATGCTTTAGAATGATCATCAGGATCATCCTTTTCAGAACCATATTAATTCTATAACTTGTGCTGTACCCTAGAATGTGTGTAGGAAGAGGAGTCTCTGGCTCCCGTTTACCTTCAGTTCCATGCTGTTAAGACAGGTATCTTTCTACTTACTTTTTCCTGCCTATAGCAAACATAAGCACTTCATTAGAGACACTTAATTGTCACTTACACAAAAGTAGGTTATCACACTCTTGACTAACTGTACTGTCTCTGACATGCTGGGTTTTGGTTGGAGTTTCTAACTCTAATGAAATACAAGGAATGATGAGTGGCTTTAATACAGAATTTGGCACTGAAATGCACTTAATATTCTGGTCCTTAGCATGAAAAATGAAAAGCATGCATGAAATTTTATTGAATTTTCTCTACTGCAGCTTTCATGTTTTATTTATTAGGCTCTTATATTGCTACCCAAACACCACTGCATATTCAGGTTGCTGTAATGCCAAAATGCTGTTACAGAGTGATGAGAAACAGGCCTAGAACTTTTTCTGAATAGAGATGTGGCTGAATCTTTCTCCTTCCTTATTTTACTAACAAAGTCCACAGCTTTAGAGCTGTTCTGAGAGAAAGCCAGGAACATAAACAGAGTTGGCAGCACTCACCAAATTTGGACAGATATTATTTATTTTGAGGGGCTGTGACATTTTTTGTCAGCTGTGTTATCTTTCCCCAAGGATGTAATGGTATGCCAGGGAATAAGCAAACTTGAGACCTGAGGTTAGTTACTGTGCTGTAAGTCCCTTGCTGCCTGCTCTCCTGAGGAGAAGACACATTCCAGCTGATTCCAGCTGTAAAAATGAGTGAGATTAGGCAGATACCAAGAGCAGAGGGATGTGTAGTGTCAGGTATTTTAGGTACCCTTACAGTCATCATCACATAGAATGGTTTGAGAGCCTCTCTTTTGAAACAATCACGGTGAGCACATTCCTAAGTATGGCACGAGGGAGCAAATCACAGCTGCAATGCTAGGGCAAGCTGCTTTAGCTGGCAAGAGACTAGTATCATGGAAAGAAAGAGAGAAAGGGAAGGAAATGCAATACTTAATTGCTTCAGTCATGCCCTTGTCTTTTGTCTGTATGTTGTGGGTTTGGGCTTTTTTATCCCAGTGTGTGGAAGCTCCATGTGAATTTCTGTGATGGAGGGATAAGCATTTAAGGGACTTGTGAGGTTAGCACTGTTGAGCTACCTGTAGGCTTCCCAGGGGAATATGCTGTACTGTTTCAAAATTAATTTGTCCTTGAACTTAATTTTAAAAGTTTTTGCTTCATTTTATGTTTTGTCAGGCATTGCTGCACTGGCAGTGTGCATTGTTGCTGGCAGGGTATGAGTGAATAAATGGTGATGTCAGTTTTGGGGAGTTAATGTCCTTGTCAAAGCTGAATGGAAGTTGACAGGCTTTATGGAAGAGATGGAGTGAGGGGAAAAAAAAAAAGATTAAGGGGCATTTATTTTGGTTCCAGAGTGCAGAAAAGTGCAAAGGCAAAAGTAAGAAGGCAATAAAGAATCTCAGGCAATGGAATGCATTCAGCTAGATGTAAAAGTTACTGCTGCTGTTTCACAGAAAAAACCCTTATAATAAAAGTTACTCATTCACAGATTTTCAAACTGCATGTGGGTGATATGATTTTCTGCTTGTGTACAATTTAAATAACATGGCCTTTGGGATTATTTTCAGTTAAATCACCTGAGCAGATTCCTAACTACCTTATTTCTGAGTCAGAGATGGCTGTTATGTTATGTAATCTCACTCTCCTTAACAGTTGAATCATATAGTGAAATATATTTTATAAGGGACAGTTGTCACTTTCTACCTTTTGGGTTTCCCTTTTTCCTCCTTAGTGACTTCAACCTGTAAGGAAGTCTTCCTGATGCTCAGTATAAAATTTCATCCTGTTAATTTCTCATCCCATATTGCAGAGAGTTGCCTTGATTCTTCTTGCAGATTTTTAGGGCTATATCAAATTGTTGTCTCTTTTCAGTGGCCTTCAAATTTGGCTGTGTCTTTTTAGTTGCCCTCTCCCTGAGCAGAGTTTTGCAGAAACAAACCAACTGCACAGCAGCAAGCCTCAATAAAACATGCACGTGCACACACACACACACACACACACACACACCATTTTCAGGGTCAAAACAAAAGTTTGAATGATTCATAGCAAATATCTGAAGACTCAGCTAAAAACTGAACATCTGTCTTTGCTTCCTGAATCTCGTGGTGGGAAAGTCAAGCTTGACCATGTAACTAAATATATTATAATGCATATTCACAAGGGGGCACATGGGAAAACTAATAACTCTGGTTTTTGCTGACTTCACTGTTTGTCCTTTTAGTGTCACTACCAAATGTTTTGCTCTATGTTTTGGCTTAGTTTCCTTGGCTTTTGTATTAGAAGTACATTGCAGTATAAATTTTAATGCCTTCTCAAATTTACAACATTTGAACAGAGAATTTGTGTATAGCAAGTAACTAAGCTGAATAGCAGAAGCAACAAGATTTAGGGACTGACCACTAGGGGAAGCTACGTAATAGTCTGGTCTTGTGGATATATTCAGATAATTCCATTTTACAGGAATGATATTGTACAAATATATCTAGGACAGCAAAATATGTGGGTTTTTTTCTAATGACCTCTGCAGTTCAGAAGCTTGTCTTTGCCACTTGGTAATGTTGTTTAAGACACCTTCTGTGAGTTAGGATTGATTAATAAATTATTTCTCAAAGCAGTAAAACTGACAAGAGTCATTTGAAGTATAGATAAGCCAAACAAATAGTGGGATTTTATACTTTTCTATTAAACTTGTAATCCTGCTTCAAATGGTGCAGGACAGGATCATTGTTTCTCACCTTTGAGGCGTGTCTATGTAGGCTGGAATATGTTCTCATGGGAGAGCACCCATTGTAGAGAGATTTGTCTCTTATGTGAGATAGCATATATGTATGCAGAGCTGGAGATGTGATGCTGCCAGATTCCCTAAAGGTTATGGTAGATGACTTTGCACAGAGAATGCAAGCTTACAATAGTTCATAATTTATGCAGATTTTCATAAAGTCGACAGAAAAAGCTCCACCTAATATCAAGATTAACCTGCTGCATATGTTTAATTCTTTCTTCCCACCAGAGAGAGGTGTTAGGGAGCTAATAAAAACTTTCTCATTATTAAATTTATAGAAAAGTTCATCTGGCAATGTAAGTGTATAAACAGTTGGGACTTTACTCCGAGTTGCTGGTCAGCTTGTAATTGGAAACAGCTAAACACTTTCAGTGCTCGCTGTAAAATAAACATTTCTAGAATTTCAAACTTCTTGTTCTTTCACTGCAATAAGAGGAATGTTGGTTTATGCTTATTAAAATGTTGGGCCTTTGCTTTTTTTCACAGCAGCCATGCTTTGTTAATGTGTGCCTTTGGGTAGGGCAGCTCTCTCATAAATAGTTACGTACTGCAGTGACTACTGTGTGGTATGATTGCTAATATTTATGGGGCCTGGGATCTTGCCTGTCAGCATTCCTTTTTTATTTAGCATGTTTTTAGAATGTATGGTTACTGATAAATTTTGTGTCTTAGGCTTTTACCTTTCAAACAGTGATCTGAACGTGTCTAGGCAAACTGTTTTCTCAAAAATTAGCAAACTACCAGATACAACACATGTAGCAATTTTGGTGTCAACCTTTATACTTTAGCTCTGTTTGTTTGTATCCTGTAACAGAGGCAGGTGCTTCAAATGGATGTGATTTCAAACTGCAAATATCCATATAGTTATTCTTTTGACTCTCTGTGTGATCTCAGAGGAATCACTGCCAGTCCAGTTCAGAATTAGATTATTTTCTAAAACTAATACTTAGATGGTTCTGTGAAAACAAATTTTGGTGAAACATCCAGACTTTACTGAATACCATGAAAATGTTGTGTTATATGTAATATGTACTTGAAAACGTCTTTTTTTTTTTTCCTTTTAGGTCCTTCAAAAATGTCTAATTCTCATGTTTCTAAATAGTGAAAATTTCAGCTTGACAGACTGTTGTGATAAATTGTCAGGCTGTACAGACATTATGAGAAAATAGTTCTGTATTGTTCAGTTTTTTCATTCATATTAATATCTGAAGGGTGAATGCTGAAGAGTTAATGTTAATTTAGCTACTGGATTTTTTGGAATGCATAGTTTGGGGGTTGGTTTTTTGGGGGTGTTGTTTCTTTTTTGTTGATACACCTAGCTAGTCTCTTATGTTCAAATCATTTTGAAAATATGTTACATATGCAGATGTACTTCATGTTACAAAGACTTTAGTACCAAGTGTTAGATTCTTTGGGGGATTCTTACAAATGCTGGGAATAATTCCTCTTCTCAGAAGAGAAACAGTAGTGAAGAAATGAAATGAAGATTGGACTACCCTGGCTAATAGACTTTAAAATTAGTTGCATCAGTTTTACTCAAAATGCATCAGAATGCCAATAGTTTATGAAAGGGTTTTATGGGTTGTTGTTCAAAGATGGATTGTTGTTCAGAAATCGTATCAGAAGGGTGACTTAAACTAAAAAGCCTTGTCAGCAATATCAGCTAATGAACTATTAAGTATCTATTTTTAAAAATTTAATATTTTGACTTGGAAAAGTGAAAGTGTACAAATAATTTTAAGCCTGGTCCAGGTGCCACTGAGATCAATGGCATACAGATGCAGCCTATAGAGAAAATGGTTTTTTAATCACCTTTAGTTGCATTATGTTCAGTTTGCAATTAGGAGAATGTTTCCTACCTACTGACCATGGAATATGGACCTGGCATCTGAGAGACAAGCTGTGCTTTTTGCAGTTTATGCAGCAATGCTATTAACAAAGGTCTGCAGTTGGAAATTAGTCATTCTGCTGATGTTAGACTTGTATCTTCACTCACATGTATGTTAGTCTTAGTGGGTTAAACTAAGCTTTCTTTGGAGTGAATCAGACACTTGCTTGAAAGTACATAGAAAAATAATAGTTATAAAAGCAGTAACTCCTTTTTTTTAGTTAGTCTCATCTTACAAAGTGTTGTATATTTAATATATTCATTTCCAGAAGACCTGGATGACAATATGACAGGAAATAGACAATGGATGTTCATGTATGTAACTTGCAGGCTATCTGCTACTAATCAAAACAAAACTACACAGCTCACACACCCACACCTTTTTTTCCTCCATCATGGAGTACCAGAATATATATAGATATGCACCAGTAATGAAAGGACACGTTTACTAGTTCTCAACTAATTGCATCCAACTAAGAATTTTGTTTTGTTTTCCCTCTCCCTATGCTGTTCTTGGAATGGCTTCTCATTAATTTGGAAGGTTGACAAATTAAATTACCTTTTCAAAAGCTACATTGAAAGATAAATCAAATCTATGGAAACTAAACATAGTTTCTAGGAAGAATGAGGAATAGTAAATATACTTGTATGTAAACATAGTTTCATACAGTAATGGTAAATTCTAGCTGTTAAGTGAAGTTGAGGAAAGGAACAGGGTACTTAATGAATGGAGTTACAAATGTGTACTTGGATTATTGATCCAAACTCCCTGGTAATCATAGGAAACTGGATGGCATTGCCAGTTTAGCAGAGTATCTGCTCCTTCATCATCTTATATATATTTTTTTAATCTTGAAAATCAAAGGAGGCTTGTTTGCATTTCAGCTATTGAAAAGGCTGGTTCTTTGACAAAGGAAATACTTGCTAAGCAGAATCTGGCTGTGATTACCAGAGACTGTAATGTAGTGGTTTAAGGACCTTTGGTGGCAAAAGCAAGTTGAAGAGTTCTCACCTTGTCCCTTCATTCCAGTGCTGAAGTTCACCAGTGATAAAAGCAAGTTGTCAGCTCAGGTTAGGAACTGATGGTGTAGATGCCTGTGTCTTGTGATGGACTCTCCTGAGGTCTTTGAAATCTCTCTTTCCATCCAGAAAATCTGATGAAGTCTTTCACTGCCTTATTCACAAGACTTTCATATGTGGTCATTTGTCATGTATTTCACAGAACTGTCTGTTGTGTGGTAGTGTCCCTGAAGAGCAACCAGGGATCTTCTGACCAACTAGGAACAGGTGACAAGTTTTCATTAGGGCATTTCCATGAACTCTGCAATGAATTGAACTGTTAGAAAATGGATTTGAAAAAAACTGAATAAGGCAGCAACAGGACTAAGTAAATGGGTGAGCAGCTTTTGGCACTTGGAAAGAAAGGAAAATGTAACAGCCATGGATAATAATGAATGAAGGGCCACCAGGACCAACTGGGCCACTTGAGAAGTGTCTCTATATACACAGCTAAGGCACAAAGCTTAAAGTGAAATGTGGGGCTTTTGGCTGAAGTGGGAAAGCTTAAGTCCAAAAGGTCATTTGGCTTTCAGTAAAAGCCCCTTTTCTCTGCATTTCAGAGAATTTCTTTGTCTCTGTGTTTGGTCTTCAGATAAGAGGTTACTCTGCAATGAAAAATTGTCCTAAATATTTAGACTCAGACATACTTGTGTTTTTATACCTCAGACGCATTCTAGCCAGACTATTCTTAGGGAGTGTCAACTTAAGCCAACTTGCTTTAAAATGAAGCTGCATTTTAGCTAGTTAAGCAAAAAGCTATGTTTTGTCAGTGGGGCTTTCCTTGGGCACTCAGAAAGGAGGCAGTTGGAGGACCAAATCTTTATATATGTAACAAACACCCTGCTTAAATGAATTTGCCACTCTTTCATGTTACTTTTTCTTGAAATCAAATGAGAAGGCTCACAAGACATGTTTAGGTTCTTTTTCTTTATTTTGTTTCTAAATTGTTTATATTGGAATGACAGAAAAAAAAATGTAAGAGGCTCATAAGTGAAGTATGTGGGAATAGCTTTATTGTCTGAGCCAGTAAATCCTTATGGCAAAAGCTGTTGAGCTGCTTAGGAATGGTAGACACTTGATAAAATTTGTGATGTGGAAAATGGCTACTTATGGCTACATTTATGACACTCTTGATTTAG
The DNA here is from genome assembly GCA_024734555.1 of Trochalopteron elliotii. NCBI lineage: Eukaryota > Metazoa > Chordata > Aves > Passeriformes > Leiothrichidae > Trochalopteron > Trochalopteron elliotii. The sequence goes on along the minus strand of JANPWX010000026.1, from coordinate 4,376,606 downwards.
GAGTGAATTGGTAGCAACCCATCTGACCATGTTTTAAGGCCCTGATGAAAGCATCAAATGGAACTAATCTATAGATCCATTTATATATGAAACAAAAAGGCTTTTGTGGAGTAAGTATTTTGCTTCTTTCTTCCACTGTTAGGCCTGCTAGGTTAGTTGTGTATGGTAGCACTCATTCAGACCGTTTTGGTAAAGTTATGGTGATATTTGAAGGGATGTACTGCTCTATATCTTTTCATGACTTTCACATGCAAAATTAGGTCAGGAAAGGTATTGTGGATTTTTGTTCATTGTCTTTAGTGCTAACGTGCAGGACTGTCAAATTGAGGTTTTCCCTGGCCTTGCTTTAAAAAAAAGTAATTTTTTAAATTATTTTATGTTTATTATTGCTAATCTTTTATATTTAAGATATATCCCATATTTTATTACGTTTCATTTTTGTTATGGGTTTGTCTGGATTATGACTGTATATTGCTAATATAGATACTTTGTTCTGTGCTGTTTAACTGAAGTTTTTGCAGGGCAGGTGGTATAAATGCAAGACTAATGTTGGCACATTTGACAGTATTTCCAATGGTTTTTCTTCCCTTCTTGCTTTAATGTCATATGAGCTAGTTTCACTGAAAAGAGCAGGATATCAGAGAAAAATTCAGAACAGAAAACCAATTTGGAAACACCTAGAACAACACAGAGGTTTTCTCTCTGGCACTGTAAGACATCTTTGTAGATTGGGGGAAGTTTGTCTTTGGTGTTTTAACTCAGTTTTGCATGATACTGTTTTAAGGAAAGTAGGGAAATACAGTTCTGATGAAACAGCAGTAGTGTGAATCTCAAACTACTTTACAATTTGTGAGCAATTCAGTATCAGAAAGGGAGGTGAAATTGATGAAGCTCTAATATGGTCTGTCATGTATGTGCATCTGCTCAGTGTTGATATTAATGAGCTGGATAATACAATGGAAGATGTTCTTTTGGTATATTTGCAGATGATGACACTAGGAGAGACTGCACAGGCAAACAACAAAGTGGGATTTCAAAATGATCATGACAAATTGCAAAGATAGTCTAATAAACACTGGATAGTATTCAGCAGTGGGAAGTGCAAGGGTGTTACCTTTATTCAAGGTCAAATGATCTGAGGCAGTTGGTTAAGTGGGGAGGATTTGAAAAAAGATGTCAGAGTTACAGTAGTTTACAGATTGAATAAAAGAATTTTTGTTGTACCAAGGAAAACCCCCATACTAAGATACAAAAGCAGGAGTATAACCCACAGTGAGATGTGTGAAATAATCTTTCTGCTTAAGGCAGAAAGTGTGGCACTTAAGGCTTTAGCATAGCTTCAGCTGTAACACAGTGTCAGTGTTGGATATCCTGCCTGGATATACCTAATTTATTTCAGAGCATTCATGTAACTAAGTGCTGAGAGCAGAGCAAAAGGACATTGAGCAATCACATTCTAAGAGACAAAAAAACTTTACAAAAATAGGGCTCAAAAGAAGATGGTTCCTGGTGGGTTTTGCATATCTGTATCCTCTCAAGAAAAGAGAAGGAATAGCCTGTTACTCCAGTTCGTGGAGAAGATGGTAAAAAGTAATAGCCTTAAACTGTAGGGCCAGAAAATTGGAAACCTTAAAAACAGGTGACAAATACCTCAGAAATTGCATTGGTAAAGTTGAATGTGCCTTGAGTTGTGGTTACAGAGACCAGAGAACCTCTTGCGATGCCTTCCAGACTCTTCTCTGCAACGTCTGCGACACGTGAGGTGGCAGCAGATTGCAATCCTCAACTGGCCAAAAACCGTGGTGCCCTGGGATGGGCCTCCTTATGAAATGCATTTCAGCAGCTCAAGAGAGTGCAAGTTCCTTTAGCTGTGCTGAAGGTGTGCAGTTTGTTAGTGAATGAAGTGGGGAAGGAGGAGTTGTCCAGTGCAAGAAAAAGAGAGTGGTGTCAGGGAGCGCTGAATCAGGCCTGAATAAAGTTAGTGTGCTTGTTTCTGTTTTGCAAGCTCTTTGCTTCCTTCTGCTCTTTGGATGAAAATTGGTGTATTTTAGTTATGCAACTAAGATTTCAGCATGGGTTTTCAAGTACTGCACTTAAAAGGTAAATGCTTTTTTTCTGTAGATACATGAATATAGTAAACTTAAGTGCAAGAGCATGTCTTGCATAGAGGAAGTTTTTGGTAGCAATTCTGACAAATTCTGTTGGACATTTTTTAAGGAGACCCTGTGTACATACTGATGAAATTTGACAGTGTGACCTTTTCATACAGGACAAGAGGGAGTTTTTTGCTGATGAGACTTGACACTTTTTTCAAACACACTGACAGAGATCACAGACCCTTTAAAAGCATATTCTCAGCAATGTGGATCAGCTTCTTAGTAGCTTTACTGTGCACTGCCACATCTTACCAGGTAGACAAGACTGGCACTCTGGTATCTATTTGCTCAGGTTTATTTTCAAGTATATATGCACAGGTGTTGCATCAGAAATGCTGATTTAATTAATTCATATATCAGTGTTCTTGAGTATTCTATCACAAATAGCTTATATTGTGCTCTATGCTTTTCAAAATAGTTGTAGCATTCATAATTGTCAGTGCTTTTTCTTGTAGTGCTGAAACTTTATTCAGAATCTAAAATAAGTCAGTATAAAAAGTTGTGTTGAGTTTGTGATGCAATGCCATTTAAATTAAAAATCATATTTACACATCGACTTGAATATAGTCATGAATCCCAAAGCATTGTGACCTGTTGATTAATGTCATGAGGAGAAGTGTTGTGTGGGATACTAGAGTATGGGGGAAGAGTGATGTGTTATTCTGGATTCAAAGGAGTTGACAGAATTCTGATGTGCTATCACTTTTCTACACGGCAGCTCTTTATTCTGTTTATAAGAGGAAACACCTTTTTTGGGAAGCATGGGGGAGGATAAAGATTTCCAATAGTGTGGAGGTATCGACCTAATACAGGGTTACAAAACATTCTTGTAAAGCTCTACTTGCCACATTGCAATTCATTCTGTTGACAGTGTTGTCGATTACTTTTTCTCAGGGATACTCAAATATGGAACTTAAGAAGCCACTTCATCATGTCATTGCCATAAATAGTCTCCAATGGTAAGCCACAGGCTCTTGATCAGAGTCTGTGGTGTCAGTTTGAGAATGGACACGTGGGTAGGAATTACTAGGAAATAACCTTTTCTACTTTCTGTGGATGACAGGTGTATAATTTCTATGCTCACCTTCTACCCTGGCCTGTGGAGATGGGATCTTTATTTGCATGAGATGTTTTCATTACTGGGAAAAATCTTGGAAACTGCATCACAGGATATTATAGTGATGCTGTCCCAGGAGAAGTAGGAAAACGTATCTGCCACTGTGATGATAGCAAGGTAATGTTTCTGGAAAGTAAGGGCAACCTATGTGCAGGAGAATGGGTAACTCTCTGCCGAAGGCAGTGGATAATCATGGGAAGTTCAAGTTCACGTACAGTTCCTATGGTAGTTGCCATTTTTCATCTTTGAATTCAGTCTAAGTAATGCATATTTATTACAGCAATTCAAATCCACTTAATGCACTTAATTTACCCTGACCAGTTTCTCAAGAGAGATTGGGAATCTTTGGGCTAATAATCCTCCCTGGTCCCTGAGAACAGTAGCAGCTGTTCCCTGCATTTTATGCAGAGGAGTTGTGATCCATGCTGTAAAATTACTCCCTCGCCCACATGCTGAAGACTGCAGTTGTATTTTGCATGTATCTGCTAACACCCTACAGGCTGATGGGTGACTTTCTCCTTGGTAAGGTGCTAATTCCCTCTGCAGTCATGTGCCTTTTAAATGAGGAAGTCCATACCATTTTTTTTTGTGGCATTAGTTGTGGTAGGTCAAAACTGGCACTGAAGTGTGTAAGCTTTATAAATACAATTAGCTTTTGTTATTCTAGGGAAGTCCTTAAAGTTATCCAGAAAATGCCAGAGTAGGATGTAGGTGACCAAAGAAAGCTACAGCTCTTCATTAATTTCTACCTGCTCAGGTGGTTGTGAGTTGGTTCTGGCCATTGGTTTGTTGATGTTTTGTTTCTTTTACTATAGCTACTGGAACTATAATATGTTGCCTTTACAGTCTGAATTTGAGTACTGTTCCATGACTGTATCCTTAGTGTTCCCTTAATGGTATGTGTGAGACTTAAAAAGTATTCTGGGAAGAATCTAAAGTAAATTTGGAAGATATTTGTGAGGAGATGGTGGTGGTTGTATCACAATTGTTTTTTGCCCTCTGGAAATATTTGAGACTTCTACAGCTTTCAGCCATTCAGTTTTGGAATGCAAATAGGACTTTTAATTCCAACCATCTCCGCCTTCCAATGAAAAAAGTGAGAGAATCTGGGGGAAGAAGGAAAGAGGAGGCTGTAGTTCTTCAGTATTCTGAGAACGACTGTAGGGGCTTCCTGAGTCAGATTGGAAGCATTATGGCCTTACAATGATTTGAGTTTATATATAATGCCTGTTGAGATTTGTTAGAAACACTGCTGTGCTGATGTTCTTTGCTGGTGGCCTTGACTCCTTACCAAGTGCTGTCCATGTGCTTTAGAAGCTTCTTGGTGCACCTCTGACACCTGTCCACATGCCCTTTTGTCACCTCAGTCTCCTGGCCTGCTCCAAAATACCTGCAGGTCACTGGTAGAATGCCACTTACTTGCATTGAAAAGTTTGTTTCTAACCCACCCTCATTTTCTTTTTAGACATTTTCTGCAGCTGGACCTTCCTTTCCATACCTTTGCTTTCCTGTGTGGGGATGGAGGGGATTGTCCCTGTGATGAGAACAATCACAGATGCTTGGGACAATGGATCAGCTTCCAGAATCTGGACCTTTTGAGTTCCCTGCACTTCTCCAGAGATACTTGGGGTTGAGGGAAAAAAAAAACCTTTGCTGAGGACTGGTCAAAATAACTCTCTGTCCTGTAGCCTTTCACTGTTTCGGGCATATTTCCAGCTGTTTTGCTGACATAACAGACCAGCACTTCAAGTCTTGCTGCTTCTGGGCCTTGCATTGCTGTACATACAGTGGTTGCTTTTGTTCAGTTCTGGAGACAAAAATGCAAGCTTCCACTTTCTTTCTTTAGAAAATGCCAAATGTGCCTGAAATTAGTCAGCAGAGAATACAGGTATGTGCCTCAACCAAATAAATGACTTGTATCCTGCAGACATGGGAGTGGAAAAGTCTATTGATGCATTGTCACACAAATAGGTGAAATAAATATGTAATGTCCAGAACAAATGGATTGTTTTGCAGCTTTCAGACAGCAATTACATATATTGTCAGCCTGTATGCAGATATATAGATACAGACTGTAACTAGAGCCTCATGATAATGAGAACATCTGGAAGCATCTGGAAAATGTTGCCTCCTCTATTGCTCACCTCTATTGCATATTTGGCCTTTCATTGTCTTGTGCAGATTCAGTACTGGAGCAGTATTTAGTAGCTGCCAAAACTCAAGTTCAGTTAGAGCAGCTCTGGTGAGCAGGAGGATCAGAAGGACTCCAGCCAAATTTGGGACTCCATGGTTGTGATGGTTTTGGCAATTAGCCAGTTGCTCTCTTAGAGCTGTGTTTGAGTTTCTCCTTTTTACAGCTTCACACAGTCGGTGTTCTGATTCTGCTTTGGAGTGTGTATTTTTCAGTTCCCGTGCTATTGCTGTCTTTAGATCTTGAGCTTTCTATTTCAGTGCAGTGTAAAAACCAACCTGGCTGGGCGATCCCCTGGAGGTAGAGAGCAGGCAGGTAGAGGCAGTATGACTTTGAGTTAGTTACACCCATACATAAAGTAGGTGTGTCTGGAGGGTGTCTGCTTTACTACTCCTGCTTTCCCACATCCTCTGTGCACGTATACATACAGGTGATGCAACCAATGAAAGTCCCAACAAGTGACTATAAAAGAGTTCCAGAAAGCAGTGAAGGTGTAGATTTCTTCATTTCTGTCAGTTCTTGTGATGGAGTTGGAGGTCTCTGGAAGATGCTAGCAATGATGCAGTTGTGGCTGGTGTCTTCAAGAGATGCAGATCTGTAACCATGAAAGCCTGTCTCTTTTGTTCCTCTCCCAGGCATGGTATTGGTTGCAGCAGACACACAGGATCATGCAGTGGAGTTATAGGCAAGACATAAGACTTGAATCTTGCCTTCAGATAGCTAAATGTTCAGCTGTAGCCATGAGACTCTGGGTCTCTGTCTGTCTCTCTATCTATTTATATCTATATAATGAGATTTCCCCATTATAGCTTCCTGCTCTCACTACTATGTTTTCATCTCTAGCCACAACTCAGTTTTAGGCAGTTTTAGACTGCCATTCTAACTTGTTGTCCAGCCTGTGTCTTGTCATCTCAGCCTTTTCTTTGACAGAGGTGTGAAGTCACATTTTCCTAACACATGATCACACGTATATATTTTGACACACTTGAGCAGAGTTTGCTGGATGTCAGTGCACTATGCTGCCACTGTTGAGCTGGTCAGCTGCTTCCAGCAAAGCTGAGCTTTCTGCTGAGACATTGCAGGTGCTGTGGAATAGGTTGGCTCCCCCACCAGCAGGATGCTGTCACCTCACAGTTCTGGATCCATGGAGTTTAATGCCATCCCACTTTTCCCCACTTCATTTCAAACTTCGTTACTTGGAGTCAAATACAGCTGTCAAGTTTTATGGTAGAATTTTAGAAAAATGCTGAGGGAAGTATCGTAGGTCACACATTTAAAGTCTTGATGAGTGGAAACTCTTACTTTGCAGACTTGTTTTAAACAGGGTTAGCTTAGGTACTGTTCCAAATGCCATTAGCTGCAAGTAAGTTGTCAGGGCTGCCAGTTGTGGAACTGAACAAGTGGGGATGGCAGCGAGCATTCAGCAAAGGAAATACAAGATATCTCTTTCAGTCTAGGAACAACTTGAATTTCTCATGCATGCAAGCAAGCAAAAATTCCATTTTCTCTCCCACTCAGGTTTTTGCTCATCTTTTTTGTTTTTCTTCGTGCTGTGCTCAAATCTTCTAATTGTAGGCCATTTTTAGAAACTATATTGGTTTTGAAATAGCACATTACTCCAATGTAAACATTTTTTTTATATCAGTTACAGGAATATTAAGGTTGGAATAATGAGCAACTTCCCTTCCTGTGTGCTAGCAGATGATTTTTCAGCATAATTTAATTTTACTTAAAGTGTAATGTGTATAGGAATGGATACCTCATCATGTATTCACATCTCAGTACCCTGGAGACAAGTTTCATGCTGACCATTCAAATGAATATTATCATGCAAGTGCTAACAAGACTGACTGGGAATAACTAAATTTACGTGTAGGTGTGAGAACCAGAATGATTCTGATAAATTCCCACGTTACAACCTGACCTGCTTGATTTGATTCAGTTCTTACTTTAATGGGAGCAAGGTGATCTAAGAGGAATTCTCCTTGATTGTTTTGTTTCATGGAAACTATACAAAACCTGTTTGTAGTGATGGTAATTTACTGCTATGTGTTTAGTTCTGGAATGGTGTTAAGGGACATACGTCAAGTTTAATAGCCAGAAACATTATTTTGTCTTAATTTCATTAAGGGGGTTCTCAAAGCCTGGGAGACATTCCAGAGCTATGTGATAAATTTTGGATTGATATGATAGACTGCTGCCTTGTCATTTTCCTTATCTGCATAGATCATGCCTACCCATGTGATGGCTTACTTATGTATAGAGAGGATTATGAAATATTTTCCATCTCTGTTGCCTCTGGCATCTTCAGGCCATGTATCCAGTTCCAATCTTGGTGAAGAAAATTAGGCCCCTAGGCAAGCCAAACTGGGGTTATTTTATTTTAAAATACACTTTAAAACCCTATAGTTGTTCATATGGTATCTTTTATGCTCTTTGCTCCTCTTTTTCTTTAACCTAGCTTTGTGCTTGCTGGAAAGTGTAAAACAAGTGTTTAGAAACAGTAGAATAACTTCCTTAAATTGTGTGGTTCCATAAAAATGGCATCAATAAAAATGTAGTCTCTGTGCCTTGAAACTTTGTGATGATTTTACTGTGATGTATGCTTTTACTGTTGTTGGTGTTTTTTTCTGTTTCAGGCCAAACAAACCAAGTGGCCAAGGAGGCAGCCAACAGATGGACTGGTGTGTATTGCAGTGACACAGCTTCACACTAGAGCAGTTTCAGTAAAAGACCTACTCAGTGTTAAGAACTTTAAATTTGATTAAGACTTGACATAGGATAGTCCTCACTTATGAAAACATAGAGAGATTTATTTTACTTGTAAAACTATTATGATTCAACAAAAAGAATACATCTTAGTTTAGTTACTGAGCATACTTCATATGCCACAACAGATGTCTCCTTCTGGTGCTGTCTTGTACACTGTGTTAAATCCTGCAACTTGTTTCCTTGGATGAGTTAAAATCTCCTAAGATCAGGAAAGCAATAGAGACTGGAAATGGTGATGCTCAGGTATTCAGAAAGTTTAATTTTATTATGAATGTTAATTTCTTTCTAAAGAGTAGAATGTTTTGGGGAATCTTACTGCTGCTACCATGTGATGGATGCTGATACAAAGTAGGTATTTCTCAAACTAATTGATCAGTTTTGACACGTAATATGATGCATAGTTTTAAGGAATGTTACTGTGATGAGATTCATATGGAAGTTTAACACAATTTTCTGCTGTTGCTTAGCTGGGCTCTATTCAATCCCATTTTGCAAAGCAAGCAATTTATATGTCCTAATGGTTTTTAAAATTATTTAGAATATTGTTTATAATTTTTTGTCTAGAATAGATCTCCTACTGTTGGACTGCTTGCTGTCATTGGTTGTACCAAGTGCAGCAGGATATCATTGTCATAGTCTTTAAACTATTATATTGCATATGGGGAAATAAAATTATGTATTTAAAAATAATTTCTGTGAGTTGTCAGGGCTTTCTGCTATTGGTGACACGCTGTTCTCAAGGCCTCGAGTGAGGTAAAGGAACTGTGCCTCAGCCTGTAGAAAGTACTTTGCTATTTACTTAGACAATTTGGTTATATGCTGCAGCATATTTTTATTCTGAAGAGAGTTTTAAAACCAAATGTGTGATGGTTAAAGAAAAGAAAAATATCTCTAAGCTGCGCAAAGACAGGGAACACTTCTTCTTAAGGAATGCTGGGTGTTAAAAATGACATAATGAGTTTCAGTAAATGCTGCAGTGAGAAATTATGTTAAATTGAACAAAATGTTTATGTTAATGTGATGCTAAAAGAGAAGTACTGACTAAAATAATGCTTCTTGAATATCGTTTTTTTAACTTTCAGAAAATACAGAGTGTTTGAACAAACACGCAGGACTAGAAAGGACCTTACTGTTAATTTAAATCCAATTTTTGTAGCTGTAGACAGTCACATAGTAGGTGTCTACTTGAAGAAGGACCTATAAAATACTTACTATGCATATTCACACTTACCTCATCACTATAACAGGCTTACACTGTAATTGTAGCTTTCAGTCTTCTTGTAAAAGAGGAGCAAGAAAAGATAAAGATAACATATTTTTATTCAGTGCTTAGTAAATTATTTTCTCTTTTTCTGAGGTTATTAACAAAAACCTTGTGTTTTCTGTTCTAAATCTACTTAATAATGATATTCTCCACTATGTACCTTTTTCATACACACAAGAGAAGTATTGGAAGTATTTTGTTGTAGCTGAGACTATAATTCATGCTTTCCTAAGTACTCAAAATGAATGTTTTTCATTCTGTTTACAGATAATATCTTTTCAATAAAGTCCTGGGCCAAGCGTAAATTTGGATTTGAAGAGAGCAGAATAGATAAAGGTTTTGGAATCCCAGAAGATTTGGATTACATTGATTAGTTTTCAATTGATGGCTGACACAGCTGTACATAGTTTGTTATATATTCATAGCTGCCATTAAAATGTGAATCCTCTCCAAACAGGTGACCACCCTTTCTTTATTTGCTGGTTTTGTTAAAGTTAATAAAATACTAAAAATATTTGTTGCAGGTGTTTTTTTCTTGTACTCTGTAGATAGTAAATCTCTTGGTTTCTTCAGTGAGACAGACTTAGAATGGACAGAGGTTATAGGGAATAATTATTATGGAATCTTGAGACTGGATTTTATTCTTCCTTTGCTTAACTGAGAGTAGTAAGTACTAAGAGCTAGAAGCTCCAGGGAATTATATTTAAACATGTTGAAGGCTTTGGAGTGGGAATAACAGGGAACAGTATGGAATAGGATGAATTTTTCCCTCATCTCACCGATGAAATAGAAAAGAGGCATAATCCATTAATGGAAAACAGTGAGACAGTAAGGAGGTGAGTAGAAAGACTGAGGTCTGGTTTCAGGTAATTTTTTATTGTGTTGCTAGAACTGCTTGTAAGTTTAGTGACAAAATTATATTTGTTGTTGGAAAATATTAGTTCAACAGAGCTGAATCTGTTCCAAAAAATATATTGGATTTGACGCTGAGAAAGCTGATCTGGTCAAGAGTGTATCTGCACAGAAGAGGGAGCAAAGAGCACCCATCCTTTCACACCACTGTGCACCAAGATTTAGGATATTTATCTGGGATGTGAGAGACTGAATTCAATTTGCTGTTAAAAACTGAGCAGTTTTGGCTTTATGCACATTTTTCAATTTCAGGTTAAAAGCACAGCCAGCTAATAAATAATGACAGATTACAAGCACCTCATTATTGTTTGGTGAAATTTCTGAAGCACCTCACTTTGTATCAGCTTCTGGTTACTAGTTGTGATCAGTGCATGGCTGCAGCAAGGGGTGGATAGTGAAGATTGGTGTTCACCTTCCACAGCTGTGGATTGCAAGATGGTATTTCAGCTGTACAGCTGTGGGGGATTTAAGCTTTACCTTTAGGAGGCAGGTGGGCCTGCTGCAAGCTATCACTGAAAAGTGTCTGTGTGCCTTTTATGTAATGTCTGATGAGAGAACGTTGCTGAAAAGGTGGCATTTAGCTGGAGATGTGCCCAGAAATCTGTCTCCTGTGACCTTTCCAATTAAAAAGTTTCCTAGCAGTTCAGCACATGTTAAAATCCAAGGATTTCAGGTATGCCCCTGGCTATTGTCATCTCATGTTTATGAAGGCAGCAAAGTTACCAGGAAGATAGCAGGTGGAAGGTTTTCCTCTCATAGAGATAGTGTAGCCAGCTATCCATTGCCTGAGGAAAATGTATGGGATGCCTAGCACATGGGAAGATGTCATTTTGCTTAAAATCGTGATGGAGATTATTCCTTTTGTGTGTTTGGAAGGACTTTATTCCTAATATTTCCAGTATTGAACATTGAGCACAGCTGCTGACTGCTAAAGGCATAAGGGAAGTAGGTGGCACTGAGCTGAGTGCAGTGTTGGAGTGTTCCTTACCAGGCCTGGTGTTTGCCCCAGGCAGGGGGTGCTGTGCGGCAAAGCTCCCTGCTGGTGCCCGATCAAACTACTGATGCACCTGTAGCTTGGGTGGTTGGATTGGTCTTGGATTTCATGCTGTGAAACAGCAAAGAGGCAAGATTTTTGTGTTCTTGGAGGAGATCTCTCTCAAGTGAGTCTTTTTTTTTGGTTTTGCTAAACATTTGGATTTTTCTGTAACTATTCTGTACCACCTAACAGATGTGAGAAGCTCCTTAGCACATCTGCATTCAAGAGCATATAACTGCCATACAGTAGAGATGATGATGATAACTCAAAAGGCTTGTTTATATGAAGCACATTAACTTACTGATGCTTTTTGCCTGTTAGAATCACTTTCATGTGGCTGAACTTCTACTTATCAAGGATCCTCAGGTAATTTATGGTCTGTAGCAGCTCGTGCACCAAGACTTCCTCTGGTACCTTTGGGGATGAGGGTTTCTTACTGACTTTACTGCTTTGGCTACTTTCCAAATTGAAGAGGGAAATGAAGATGACCAGCTATGTAAGTTTAGCTGCAATACTGTGGCTTCCTGTCTGTAGGGTAAAAGCATTGTGGGGTGTAATAAAACCTTCAAATGTAATAAATACCGTCTAAATAACTGTATTTGAGGTAGATTTGTCCAGAGATACTACAGTCATCCAGAATGAGCTGGCTTTAAACACAGCCATTATGCTTTGGGCACAAAACGTAGGTAATTGAATTGCAGGGAATTTCTAGCAGTGTAGTTTTCTCTAGAATTTTGGGTTTGTTTTACAGGTACAGAACAGACTTAGAATACCATGGTACTTTATTTTCTGATCTGTTTCCTGGTGTTGGTTAGCAAATCTGGAGGGAGAATATGTCTGCTTCTATAAGGACACAATTTTAGAACAGTCAGAACAGAAATTTCTCAGCTAAAGAGAAGAACAGAAGAGGTAACGCATTATCATAAACTGATTCTTACTCCTCTGTTGGAATACATTTATTTTCTGCTACTTTTTTGTTATTCTGGATTTTTAACATAGGTGAATTTCAACAGGAAAAGCAAATCCAGATCCTTTCTGAGAGAAAAAGAGACAATTTCTGTATCTTGTATATTCCAAGATACTTTGAGCCTGCTGCATCTGCTACTTTTGGAAGCTTTACTTCTTAAAAAGATATGCCGCAGACTGCTAAGTCCCACAATATGAAACCATGTAGGATTGTGTGGTTTGAGATGTGTGTTCACTTCAGTTTTTAGGAGAAGCTGGGACTTTTGTCTTCTGCTGAGTTAAAAGTCAGTAACAGTTATAATGATTTTCTTTCTTATTATTTCTTTTGAGAAATTTTTTAATATTAGCCTATAGCAAAAATGAAAACGCTCAAGCTGGTTTTTTTTGTCCCAATTTGTATTTTCAGAGTTTTCTTGAGATAGAATCTTAAATATTTCTAAAGAATCTAACAAGAAAATAATGGACTTTTAGTGCTTACTTCTACTGTTATTCTTGTGGTTATGTCACAGCTATTTTATGTATATGTCTTCCTCTTTTTCTTTCTTGTGCCCTATAGGTTTTTTTGCCCATGTAAGGTAAATGTTTTCAACCGTTATAGCTAAGTCAGGAGGTCAGGCCCTTACTACAATTCAGGTTTATAATTAAAGCAGTTACTAGTGCAATGGGTGAAAAATCAAAGCTGTTTTTAGCAGACTCTGTAGCTCTGAACAGTACCAGGAACAGTATCAGGTTCAGCTTTTTGAAATCTCTTGAGGAGTTTATCTTTACAGAACTAGGCTGAGGTGTTGGATAGGGCTGCTCTTTGGGACTGATGTTGACTGGCCACTGTGAAGCAATATAGATACGGGAGAAAATATTTATGTCTACCCGATCTACTAGGAAACCTTACTTATTTAAAGAAAGTTGCTGATTATATCTGCTCTGAAACATCCCATTCTTCCTTGTCTTTTAACTTGCCATCCATCTGCATGCTCTCTACAACACAACATAAACTGTAGGACTCCTTTTATGGCACTTGCAGAGTGTTAAATGTTAACAGTCACAAAGATTTAGGTTTTGACACAAGTCAGGTGCTAAGGCTTTCATTAATGCAACATGTAAAATATCATTGCTGTTTGGGGGTATTTTAAAAGGGAAAATCCAAGCTCTGACGTAAATGGCACAGTGATGCTGTGATCACGTGACAGAGGTGGAACCGAAACTTCTTGGGAGAATGAGGGGAAAAGAAACCCAGTTTGTTTTTGGTGGTGACTAAGAACTTCAATGCAAGAGCTCCTTAGGGAGTCCTTCTGTCACCCAGGCATATTTCCACCAGTCAGGTGATCTGGTTGGTGCTTATTTTCACCTTTTTAGAGGTTTCTTTTAGAGGTTAGGTTTGTATGATCATATTTTTCTGTAATTTATCTTTTCCTGCTCCCTCCCACTGTTCTTAAATTGCCCAGTGATTTCAGCTAAGTTTACTCTGAGGGGCCCTGGTACAAGCTCACAATTTATCTGTTGTGTTTGGCTGCCTGCCTGATGAATACAGGCTTTCCCTTTCCCACCTACCACTTTTGGGACCTGAGGAGGGCTAGATCATGCTGGGGGTGGGAGGAGGAAGGAAAGATGTCAAAGATGGTGATGGAATATTATGTGAGGGTCTGGCAGCATTGCTGGGGCTGAGATGGGGTGGTGTGTGCATCCTTTCAGTGGGAGGGAACAGGAGACTTCAACAAGTGAAGTCCTCAACTAATCCTCGGTGTCACACACGACTGGGTTCTTCCATGATGGCAGCAGTTAACTGCCATCCAGACACAGTTGCTGTGTAAATATTCTTGTGCATAAGGAGTCTGCCTTCACAGCAAGGATAGCCTTCCTCTTCAGCTTTTTCTCCTTGTCCTATTTTGTGTTTTCCACCCCTCCACTGTCATTTCCCTTTTAGATCTGCTTGTAGCAACCACGTAGGCTGAAGAGCGAAGCACTGCAGTCTGTACAGATGGTTGTCTGTCTTACTCCTCCTCCTGCTGACACTGCTGTCAGCACACACACCTTCCAGTGCACAAGCATACAGGAAGGGAAGCATCTCTCTCTGTGTTAGACTTGTCTCTTGAAACTGTGTGCACAGAAGGTTGCATGTCAAGAAGACCAGGAAGCAAAAAGATCTGTGAACATCACCACAAGCACCACTGAACTTCTCAGCATCACTTCAGACTCTTTTATAACGCCTCAGAAATGAATGAACAGTTTTTATGCTATGTGGTGGTCGTACCTAACCTACTTAGAAAAATCTTCCTTACAAAAAAAGTTCCTGCTGAAGTATTTATAAAGAACAGTTTTCAAGCAAAACCTGCTGGGCAATTTTTTGTTTCTAGTATTTGATGAAAAACCAAGTTATTCTGAGAAACTATGAGCCTTTCCAAATGAAAAAACTTGATTTTAAAATATACTCCATCTTTTTTGTTTTAAAAAACCCTTACTGATCTGGCAATCCAGTGCTAAAGTAAATCCTCTAACCTGTCCAAGGGGCACCTTGTTTCAAGTGAGATGATGAACTTCAGCTGTGCTGCTGCTGAAGCTCAAAAGGAAAAGCTGTTTAAAATTATGACTTCTAGAGAAAGCCAGTGGTGGAAGAAGTTGTATTTGAATTGAAAAGGACCTGAGTTACCATCTGCAGACTGAAGCCATGTCTTACAGGGCTCCCCTTCTTCCCTGGACACCTTTGATCATGTCACCTTCCTTCAGGCTGCACCTCACTGGCATTCTGGAGATGGAATTTTTATGTTGAGATGCAAAAAAAATATTTATTTCTCATTTTTGCAGTCTACAGTGGGAAAAATGATTACGTTTTCTCTCTTTCCCCTCCTGCTAAGAAAAAAATGAGGGTAAAAAAGTCAATCACATACTTTCTTGCATTATCATTACTAGCCATGCAAAATAATGCCTCTGGCTGATCCTAGCCTTCTGGAGCATTTTTCAAGGAAGATAAAAGTTAAATTTTCATACTTTATTTTTAGTTTCTCAGAAAAATTAATTATCTATTGAATCAGATTTTTTTCCTTGTTATGTTGTACTTGGTCAAAGACATACCCCCAGTAGCAGAAATGCTTTTTTGATTAATTTTTTTTTGCATGGACATCAATTAATCGCCATAATAAAGTGTATGCTTCTAGGGGTTTTTTTTTTCTCCTGAAATATATTCTAGCCAATATGTTCTTCCCTATGTTTTTAAAGGTCAGTCAGCTCCTGAGATCAGATTAAAAAGAGCAAGGCTCTGCAGCAGACCTGTTTGTTATTCTTGTGGCCATTGATGCTGTACCTGTCTGAAAAGGATATGTAAAAAATAACACTGAAGAAAGTTATACCAACTTTCTGCTCCAGAACTGCTCCAGAACACCAGTCTCTGTATCATCTGGTGAAAGGCAGGAAGCCTGGACAAGGTGTTCCATTTTTGGTGTAACTACCATCCAGAGGTTCAGCAAATGAGTGATATTTTTTTTCAAACTAAGCATTGAACAAAGCAGCTTCAAATCCATCTTTGTAATCCATCAACTTCTTCTGGTACTTTCACGTTAAGTGTTTATAGAAGTGACCTTAGATTGGAGGTGGTAAAAATGAAAATAGACTCACAATCAAAACTTCAATTTAAAATGTTATGTTCATAATTAGATATTGCATTGTTGAAGCTGTCTTTTTATTCAACAACAAAAAAGTCCAGGAGCCTTTTCCTTGTCATAAACTGTTTAAATCATTAGAAGATGGTACAAACCTAAGAGAACCATGCACGTCTGGGTAGGAAATATGTCTTCACTGTTTCAAGTAGGCATGATCTAAAATCTGCATTTTGAGGTTGTGTGTTTTCATGCTTATTTTTCTTCAATGCTTATGCTAGTTACTGGAACTGAGAGAATTTTCTCTTAAATAGCCTTTACTGATATGCAAATTTGACTGATAACTGGCTAGGAACATGGGGAAATGAAAAAAGGAAATTTAATGTCAATTTTCTTGGTTCTTTTTAGACTTTTGCCTTGTCAGTCTTGAGCCAACAGAGTGGGCATTTTCTGAACTCTGGTTTGAGCCAACTTCCCAAATCAGAAAACCATAAATGAAAAGCATTGGTTCCTGACTTGATTTTCTATACCAATTCACCAGCTGCATCATCCAGCTTTTGATAGGGAGCAGATAGAAAACCAATAGCAATGAGTTTTTGGAAAGTTTTTTTTCTTTTTACTGTTACTATTATTGCCTACTATGTCTCCATCCTGAATTATGGCAAGAGGGAGGAGGGTTTGCTGCTTAAAAAGCACAAGATCCATGCTTAGATCCACCTTTGATAGCAGCTCCCCTCTCTGCTCTTCTAGACAGCTTTTTTTGACATTTACCCTAATAAATCCTTATTTTGGCAAGGGAGTGGTGAATAGTCATACTCTAATATGGGTGCTTTTGCATCACAAACTAATATGCAGTAGTGTAAGCAATAATTTACAGTTCAATTTAAAAAAAATTCGAGGACCAGGCTTGCAGGTGTATTACGGAGTTACTGAAAGAAACCCTTTGATGTCAAGCTGTCTGCTTGTATCATGTCATCTTTTTCAAGTTAACGTATTTCAGAGGCTTTAGTTTCATACACCATGCCAATGCTAATTGCATAATTCTGTCACCTCTTGTATGATAGTAGTGATAGTAAGAAACGTGGCCTTGGCTTTTACCAAAATAAAAGAAGTTTTGCCAGGAAGCCAGCAGAGAATGATTCTGCTCAGAAGGTTCTGTCTTCTTGAAAAAGAAACATTTCTGCAATAAAGTCCTTAGAGCTTGCTTGATTTCTGAGTACTTCAAAAAGCATCTAGATCTGATTAAGTGAATGTATTTTCTCATCAAGCCTGGGGTTCGCCTCTTGTCTTTGCTCCACCTGACAGGTGTCATCTTATCTTGGGCTTGAGCCGTTAGAGGCTGGCCCGGGAGTCAGGGCAGCAAGGTTGTTCTCCAGTGCTGCGGGTGGCTGCGAGCAGAGATACTGCTCCTTGGCTGCCTGTGTGCAGAGAACAGCCTTCTATCTGGGAAGCTGGAAAGCTCTTGATAGCCTTGCATGAAAAATATTTGTGGCAGTGCCAGTAGAACCTTATTCCCTTTATTTTAGAGCTTACGTTCATTTATTTCCCTTTTCAAGTCTGAGGCTGGCCTCCCATCCCTTGCTCTTCATAATGCAAGGAGAAGCAATAAAAGAAAAGTAAAATGTGAAGTAAATGCAAAGCAGACCAAACACTGAAGATGAGTGAAAGAAAAAAAAGCCTCTTGACTCTACTCTGAAGTCAACATTTTAACAAGGTGTTGAGAGAGACCCTAGAGGTTCCTCCTCCCTCCACTGCCTTGGGTAGCAGACATTTCTCAGTGTGCCCTGTCTGTGCAGCAGCCACAGGAATAAGCAAAATCTTTGACTGTAAAGGCACCAGGAATGCTGCCCTCCTAGATTCATCCAGTCCTGTGTGCCCTTGCATTTGACAACTGAATTTTCAGTCTGCCAGGGGAAAAAACCACCTTTTTCATAGTACAACTGAATGACACACAAGAAAATGACAGTCGGAATGAATTAACTTGAGCATAAGTGCTCACCTGCCTCTGGCTTTCACATGCTGAGAGATGGGGTGCCAGTCAGCCTGGCTAAAGCTGTGTCCTGGGAGAAGCTTTTGTGCCCCATATCCATAGCTTTGAAAGTGATAAAAGCACAGCAACAAGAAGCTGGGACTGTTCCGTTTAGCACTGCCATTCTATGCCACTTTAAAATGTGCTGTTTTAGTTCTGTGGGTCATCTGGTCAGGTTATCAGTTCTGTTAGGGGAATGGGATGCTTATGGTTCACCATCCTTTAAAATAAGCTCCAGAAATGCTTTCTTGTTATTCTCAAAATTGGTTTCCATGGTAACTCTGTCACTGGAACAATCTTTCTGTCAATGAAAAGGAGGAAAATAATTTCCTTTTTAGGCATCCTCTGCTCAGTAAAATCCCCTTTTTGCTTGAACCCTGTTTGCCTCTAGGGAATCGGGATTCTTATCTCCATTCACTTCCACCAAGTGTGGTCAAGGTTTCACCCCTACAATTTCCTTCCACTCCTTTCTGCCTTTCGAATTTAAATCATTACTTCTTGCTTCAGAGATAAAAATCAGTGACGTTTGTGCTCCAGAATTCCTTGGCATGTGGCTTCTATCTTAACCTTCTGGCTAAAGCTTCTTGAATTGCACCTGATTTTTATGAAAACAGAGTAACTTACTGGAGTGCTCTCTGCAGCAGATTCGGGAGGCTGTGTAATGCAGGATGCTGCTGGATATCGAGCTTCTCACCTTTCCCTTTTTTTTGCTGACTTGTTTTTACAGTTCAGCCTCAGGATGCCTTTCAGCCAGAGCACTGGATGCCAAGGCAGAGCCCAGTGATCTGTGGTAAATTGGGAGCTTCTCTTAAGGAAAACTTGGGATTGCTCAGAGATCAGTCACTCAGAGACTCTGCAAACAAGTCTTGAATTCTGCATGTGTTGTAATGTCTTGCTGCAGAAACAACTGTCGGTGTCAAAATGAGACAGAAGAGGCAGCTTTAGCATGCTGTGGGGAATAGTAGCCTCTCTGCAGCATCAGGTGGCTTTGAGACTTGAACAGCTTTTGTGGAAAATGTGCTTCAGTCAAATGCTACTTCAAATACAGTTGCATTGCCTGTGTAAGCCTATGGAAGGGACCAGCCTGAACGTATCTTTCCATGAGCACCATAAACAAGTCTTGCTAATTTTTTTTTTTAATTCATTACATTTTACTTACACTTCTGTCTTACCTGCAAACTTAAGGAAAGATCTTACCCCACAGTATAGTTTCTCAGCTCAAGTTTTCCTGTCATGCTTTAAGCACAATAAAGCATCTTTTGCTCCTGGCCCCCAGGCAGGTTATTGTGCGTTTTTCAACATCTGCCTGGACATCCGTGGGAGTTCAGAGTGCAGCTGTGCTAAATGCCATGTGAGATATTTGGGTATCTGTGTCTCTTCAGAGCTTTTCAGGGGACCAGGTTCTACTGAAATCACTAGGAGCCTAAAAATTTGTGTAAGTTAGTCTCAAGTCTCTTCCCTACCAGATGGATTAAAATAGATAAGGGAGATTTTGTGAGGGTTTTTTTCCCATTTTTCTGTTGTTAAGGACAACAGGATTGTAAATCATCCTTTACTGCAGGAGCAATTGAGCCTGGTTCTGAATATAGCAGGAATATGCAAACTGGATGAATGTCATTTTGCTTACTGTTTCTAGAGCCCAAAACACATTGGACAGGATTTGAGGTCTCAACTGCAGTAGATTTTTTTTTTTCCTAGAATAACTGTTTTTGGAGTTGACAGTAGTCTTGTGTCCTTTTCCAGTTTGAGAATCAGTCTCATCCCTATTTAACGCTTTTGAAAGATGGATGCATAATCTTCAACTATTTAAAGCAGAAATTGAAATCAACCAGATTTCAAGTTTAATCCATTATGCTTTCTCCCATGTTTTCTTGATTGGAATGGGAGTGTTTCCCAGGAGACTTAGAGGTGAGTTTGCGTTCTTTTCCTTGAGAAAGTTGAATCAAGCATGCTCTGTTTTCACATGCTTGTCATGCTAAGTATAATAAAGAAAATATTTTGATTTTTTCCCAGGTGAATAGAATTGGATGCTTAGATTTGGATAAAGCTAAGGAAGACAGCCTAGCTCTCCAGCTGAAGACTGTTGAGTTGGCATAAAACCTAGATGAGTCCTTTTGTGGGTGGAGTTAGAGTATGTCCATACGAACTCCTAACCTCTGGTTCTTAGGACTGTGAATTGTGGGGAATATAAGATTCTGGCTTTTTACATCATGTTTTTCCAGTTGCTTGCACAAAAAAAACTACCTTTTAGAAATATCAGCCTGTCCTCCTTGCTATTGTATATCATATTAGAATATAAACATATAAATAATTTCAGAACATTTTCTCCTATGACTTTTTTTTTTTCTGTTGCTAAGGCGATTACTTAGTGAATGGATTTAATTGATTTTGATCATCCATAATTGTATGGCCACAGACAAATCCAAGCAATGAGGCACCAAATCAGAAGTCTGCATTGAGTAGTGATCTGTTTCTTGACATGCTCAATTAAGAGCAAATAAAATATGCCACAGACAATGTAATTCCTTTAAGGAGTATTTCTAGCTTGAGTGGTAACATGCTTTTACATCTGTATGATTTACTGTCCCTCTCCGTCTGTGTAATCCTCTAGTTCATGCTCTTTACACATGGCAATTACCAGACCACAAACGTATTTTCAGGTTGAACCTTTCACCCTTTTTTTGCTGTAGGAAAAACAGTTGCATCCCTCCTTTTGGTGTTTCAGGGACTCATGATAGTGATTAAATTGCCTCTTGAGATTCCTATACCAACAGTTTCTAGTATATCTGTAAAAGAATATTCTTAGCATCAGTTCTACTTAATTATTCAAAGTCTTTAGCCTAATTGTGAACCAGGAAAAAGGTCATTTGGTAAGGTTTGAGTTTTTTATCATACTGATGAGTGCACACAGATGTGCTCCTGGACGTCAAGAGCTTGGAGACTGAGAACGAGGTATCGGGGTTACCCCACGTGTTTGCAGCACTGTGACCTGGGAATGTTGGGTTGATGAACTGCCCCTCCATAGTAGGAAGCACCCAAAGGGAAAACATGGGCAGGTGTTGGCACTGTGGCATTTGGGCTTCTCCGCGTGTCAGATATGGGGCTCTGTGTGGTGGTGCAGGCTGCTGGAGCGGTGCTGGATAATGCTCTTGGGGAGTCAAACCACTGGGATTCTATCCTGGTTTTACTCTTCTGGAACTTAGATTAAATTGCTAAACTGAGCCAATATTAGTGGTGGGCGAGGAAATTCCCTGTCCCACAGGCTCCAGCACACAGCTCCAACAAGCTTACACTGTACTTCTGGCTGTATTTATTTTGAATTTGCTGCTCAGTTTTCATGACTGAATAGATCTCAAAGTTGGAACAAATCTGCAAGTGACGGGGCCCTCAAGGTGCCCCAGAGCTTCAGCAGCAGTGCTCATCCATGGCCTCTCACTTGCCAGCTTACTCCCACGTGGCCCAGGGGGAGGGCTGAGGAGGGACAATGGCACCCAGCAGCAGGGACCTGCAATGGGAGCTTGTGTCATGCATTGGCAGGGCAGGAGTGCACACACCTGCAGGAGGCTGGCCCATCACCAGGCACCCTCCATATGTACATCTTTCTCCTACTTCTCCAAAAATTAATACACTCAAAAGTAGTTTAGCTGCAGGGATGCATTGTAAATTTCCTTAGTTTAAATGAACTGGTGCAGGGGCTATATCCCCAGCTGGGGTTAAACAGGGCATGTATTGTTGCCTGCCTTTTTACATCTGGGAATAAGCTAGTAGCTTGTTAACAGTACGTGGCAAGTGGGAGAAGAAAAGTGGCCTTAAACCTGACTGGCAAGGAGAAAAAATCAAATGGAAAATGTGCATTTTTAATACGCCACTGGGTAAGTATATAATAGCAGAACAACATTCGTTGTAACCTGATATCCCTCAGGAATGAGGGAAAAGCTGACTGCTTGCTCCACTGAGCCAAAAAATAAGAAAACATGTAAGTGCAAGTGTGCAGTCAGCAGCATAAGGAATTACGCTTCAGAAAGCTGAGAGCAAAGCTGGAGTTCTGAATGTTAAAAGGCTAACAGTTTCACATAGAAACACATCTTATTATTGGTAACTTCTTTGTAGGGCTGTCTTTAGTGTCCTAAAGAAAGTCCATATCCTTGTGCATTTATCCAGCCACCACACAGCTGTTATGGTAGAATATAAGGAAATATTTCATGCCAGAAATCTGATTTCTTGCTGGAAACTAAACAGATGTTGGATGTAAAAATATAATTCATTACAATAACCAAAATGTATTTCCTAGGGCAGATGTGTTATTTTCAGAGGTCTGATGTAGAGGAGCACCATAGTTGCATTTCATTTGAATGTCACTCAGCATATACAATAAGTTTGGAAAAGCAACCATGCATGGCCTTCAGGCACCTGGCAGAGTACATTTTTGGCACAGCAAGCAGAGAATGAGGCATCCAACTCCTGTGGCTGACAATGTGCACGGCTTCTCATCCAAACTGTGCTGGAGCTCTACTGCTTCCTGTCCAGCTGTGAGTGCCATGCCACTGGGAATAGCTGGTGAGCAAAGGGCCACAGCCCTTGGGATGTCAGTACAGCAGCTGAATGCTTGCACATCCCAGGGGAAAGGGCAAAGGTGCTGTGAGGTGAAGTCCTGTGCATTGAAAATATGCTCCCCTAATGAATAGAAAGTTCCTGCAATTATTTGGAAGGAGGCTGTAAAAGTGTCATTTCAAAAGACAACGATAGAGATTACAGTTGTAGGGAATTGCAGATGTTCTGTGAAAAGAAACAAACAAGCCTAAAATTGCTCTCTGGGAAATAAGCCTTCAAAATGTCCAGATCGCCTGATTTTTCTGAAGCGCTTTTCTAGGCAGCATTCAAAAGTGGATTAGAAAGTTGTAAATATCTAGGCTGATCCCTGGCCATAGGGAATAAGAGAAAAAAAATTTACTCTTTCAGCTCCTCCCAGGACATCCTGGGCCTCCCTTCTCCCCAAGGTGCTCTGGGGTCTGTCACGTGACAAGGGCATCTGCAGAGACTCCTTCAGCAACCAGACCCTTTCGGGTGAGGGGAGTCATGTGGCCCCCATCCCAGGCCAAGGCATTGCCTCCCCACCCTTGGCTGAGCTGTCTGTGGGTACCACTCCATTCCAGGTCAGCAGGGTGGTGGTTCATGTATGTTTTGTGCCTTGAAGGAAAGCTTGTCTGTGACTGGGCAGGGCACCCATGCCTGCCACCCCTGAAGAAGCATCCCACATTTACACACGATGTTTGACTTCAGTGGTGATGGAGCTGGGAGAGAACTTCAGTACCCTATATTGCAGAATTGCCATGAGATACTCAAATCCTGCCTAGGATTTTACTGCTCTGTGGTGTTGGTATCCAGAAAGGACTGTTCATGCTGTGGGTTGAGTATGGGAACCATCAGCTTTCTTCTCCTCATGTCGTTTGAGCTGTACTGCTGTAAGTACCCTGTCACCCACACCACTGCTGCCCATGCAGCCTGGGTGCAAGGCAGTGCTTCTCCTCATCCCACAATAAAACCAGCCCTGACATGAGAGCTGTTAAATGCCAATGCTTTGGGGTAGTCAGGAAGGCTTTGTAATAGCACCCCTTGTCCTCAGGGAGGGATTTATTTTCTCCTTTGTTATACTGTGGCTTTTCTTTTCCCTAAAGGAGAAAAGAGTTAGGTGCTTGGGGGAGGGCACTTGGTGAGAAACTGGTGGCTGCAGCCACACGAGTTTCCAGCAGATAGGTGAGCTGAGAAGTCAGGCCATGCCCAGAGATGATCCCTCCTCATGGCAACTCTCACACAGCACATAGGGAACCTGGCTCCAGTTGGAGACCCTGACCTGCGTGTGCATCATGATGCCCTGGCACTGAGCTGGGCAGCAACCAGGCCCCTGGATTCTTTGGATGTGTGAAAAAAAAGTGGTGGCCTTAGGTCTGTGGCACAAAAAATCCCTGGTACTTCACAAACTGTGTACATTACGTTATTCTGGGTTACCTAAATTTCCCTCTCAGTTTTAGATGGAAGTGAAACTCTTATGTGCTGTCAAAACTGGCAGGGAGGTGGTGGAGGGGGGGAGGATATTTTTTGCAAGGCAACATATTTTTTTCAAACAGATTATTCAATCAAGCAACTGCAACTCACAGGTTTCCAATTGCTCCCCTAACTGCCCTCTGGCCGATACCATGAAAGAAATAAACACATTCAACTTCTTTTTGTAAAAGGAGAACATCTGTGACCCATTAACATTGGATCCTGGGCTGCACAGCTCTGGCAAATTTGCCATTCACTTCTCCAGGAGTTTGGCATTGCTGTTCTCTTCTATTTCATCAGCATGTTTATTTTTGTTATAGTAACACTTCAGAACTTAAAAAAAAGAACTACAGCAATATTTTACTGTGTTTTAGTAAGCTTCTAACAGTACTGTTTCCAATTTGGGTGTATTTTGGGTGTGTTTTACTTTCAGGCTATGTTTTTTCAATGTCATCAGTACATCTTCCTCCATCAAGAGCATTTGCACACATGTGGAAGTGCTGCATTCTTGACAGCTATGCTTTTTTTCTGACATACTCTGGTACTAAACTGATTCTGGTTGCTTTGCACTTTGTCCAGGCTTCAACGCTTTGAGCTCAGATTTCCCGTGCCCGTTATCTGCCTCCAACTAGTTTATGTTCATTATTTTCAATTGCAGTGAAAGATGGCTCCACTGGGCTGAGGACTGAGGTTAAATAAGACTACATTTTACCCCCATTAAAACCTTCTACAGCTATTGAAACTGAAAATTAAGCACATGGTAACTCTGCTGTGGCTCATGCCATGTCCTTTTCCAGCCCATTGAGCCTTGCCTGTAGCTGTGCCCCAATGAAATACTGTGGTCTTAGGAATGAGATGCAGCCTGCAAGACACAACATGGCTGAGTGCTGCTGAGGTGTGCCCAGCTATTACTGAACAGCATTTGTTATGCTGTGAAATCCTATTTTACTGTTTTATTTCTAAACCTGCTCTGGCACCATGGCTTTTTTACAAAGCTGGTATTTATTACACCTGTTTGCTACAGGCTATCCTTTCAATCTACTTATGGGCATCCTGTACCTGACTTGATCCACAAGGATCATTTTACATGGATCATTGCTATTTCTGTGGGGGTCTCCCTCTCCTCATCATTTTCCCTGGTGATCAAGAGCACCAGGGGTTTTGCCAGGGAAGGCTGACAAGGCAGAAATGGGGACTTCATGCCACTGCAGCCCAAGAATACCTGTAACCTTTACCACCTGAGCGAGGTGGCATGGATGGGGTGGATGCTTATTATTGGGATTTAGGAGGATCTTTTCCTCTCGCCTTGAGATGTTACCAATGCAGTTTCTCACTGTGGTTATACAAATTGCATGCCCTTGCCTAGAAATGGTGACAAGCAGGGTTGTACATTGAAAAATGAGTGCCTGTTCGGGAAACCACAGTTTTACTGATGCCTGTTTATTGCTCTTTCCCTTAGCTTGTAGGTAGTGTAGTTCTGCATTAAATGCTGTCTTTTGCCCAGTCCAGGGATGTGCAAACCACTTAGATCAAAAGCTGGACATCTCGTGGAAGCATGACTGCTGCATCCTGCCTTGTTTTTATTGTGTGTGCTCTAGCTGTTGTTTTCTTTTATTCCTAACATCTCAGAAACACACATAGCAATAGCTTAGGAATCATTCCAGAATGAGAGAATAGATATGCACAGGTACAAATCTCAAAGGCAGGAAAAAATTTAGAATGTTTTTCTTCCCTTTGGTCCAGGCGTGACCTTCAGTGGTAGAAACTCAATGTTCCCCCCAGATTTTCTGTTCCCCCTCCTCTTTTGTGCCTAGGTACTGCTAGGCTCTCAGAGCAGCGTGTCATGTTTTCTACATGATGCCATTACTTCAAACCGTGCAGTGAACTCATGGGTTTAGGGAGTCCAGCGTCATTGTCTCTGAAGCTTTCAAAGCTTCGCTTTAGTTTTAAATGCCTCTTTAAGCACAGACAATGCTCCAACAGGCTTGCTGAAACTAAATGAAGCTTATAAAGCTTTGAACGCTATTGTAACATGGTGGGTCCCGCAGGAGACTGCAAAATCCTGCTGTGTGCAAGGATCCACCACGCTTTCAAGTGGATGCAGTGTATGTGCTAAAAAATGTAGGCAGAGCGGGGCAAGGAAAGGACAGAGCACGTCAGCATATTTTTTAATTACCTAGCATTTGATTGATACCACAATGGCAACATTGCTTTTTAAAATAAAAATATTTACTATCCTTTCTTCTTCAGCACACAGAGGAGTTTGGGATATATATATACATACATATATATATATATATATATATGTATACTTGAGATTCCAGACCATGTGGCTTTTTTTTAATAGATCACTTAACCATACCACTTTTCTTGTCAATATTTCAGAAGGTGCACCATTAAAATAACTTAATAGTGTCCTATGTTCATCAAGCCTTCTGTGTGATCATATAGATGCTTGTTTTACCATGCAGATTTTTTCAATCAAAATGCATGAGATGAGGGAAAATGAAAAAAAGTAGGCCAGGTAAGCACCCTATTTTTCTGTCTGTATTTAATCACAGCCTAGAAAGTCAAAGCGAG
Organism: Trochalopteron elliotii; assembly: GCA_024734555.1. NCBI lineage: Eukaryota > Metazoa > Chordata > Aves > Passeriformes > Leiothrichidae > Trochalopteron > Trochalopteron elliotii. The sequence continues at coordinate 4,349,954 of JANPWX010000026.1, read as the reverse complement.
CTCGCAAAAATTCTGCTTAGAAACAAGATGTTTGTTATCCGCAGTAATGAGTACGGTGTCATTAACAGCTTATTGGGGCAGTGCCGCTGCCTGTTCGCTTTCCCGTCCTCAAAGAGGCGATGGATGGGCTGCTGACCCAGATCGGGCGAGTAAGACGAGAGCGATTCCTCCCTGACAAGCCCCAGCAGTGACAACTGGTCATTAATTGTAAAAATTCTGCCAGCGTGTGGTTTTAGAAACAATTTGTACTTCTTTAATTACGCTGTCAGGGCAGGCTTTGTCCCACACACTCTTATCAGGCTGAAATAGTCTTTAAAAGAATTAGTCTCAGCCCAGCTCGAGCTGCACTCACCATCTTCGCTAAGAATCTTCGCTAGGAATGGGGGGGGCGGGGGGCAGCGCAGTGGTGGAGCGCATGACAGTAATTGTCACTAGAAGGAGGAGAGAAACTCCTGTTCCCGCACTGTTTTATTGCTCTAATGATGCAGAGAGGCCGCAGCGGAGATCGCAGCCCCGCTCTGCTGGGAGTTACACAAACATTGAGGTGGAGGGAGGGCGCCTGCTTCCCAGAACGCTGGCTGGCTAAGCAAGGCAGTGGGGCGAATGCCAGGGAGAAAAGAGAGGGCTGCTTATCTTCGGCTGTCACGCAGGCAACCGAGCAGACGTTTATGGCTGTAGCCTGCCAGGTCCGCTCTCGCTATTTTTTTTCCCCTCCCTGTGCATTCACCTGGCGTTTGGGGAGCACACAGTCCTACAGCACAGGTTTAAGGGACTTGGCTTTCCTTGGGTGCGACTCAGCCTTTGATGAACTGTCTGGTCGCCCAGCAGTGGGTGTTTGGGGAAAGGCTGCCCCTTTGGGGAGGAATGAGCTAGCTGGGTGAGGAGATGACCAAGGCAAGGCGTTATCACCTCTCAATATCTCTTCGGGATTTGTAGCCTTATCGGGGGAACTGCCCAGTGCTGCACTAGCTGATAAGGCTGGCCCCGGGTGTGTGGAGCGGGTGTGGGGATGTATACCCGTGGGGCAGATAAAGAGGAACTTGGCAAGGAAGGGAGGCCAGTGGGGAGTGTGAGGAGAGACTCTGAGCTCCACTGGAGCCTGACACAGAGCCCAGGATGGGCTTAGCTCAGCTCATGCCAGTGGGGCTTGTCACTGCTGATTTCCTCATTGGAGATGGTAAGGTTAAGGTAACACACTAGAGTGAGATGACCACTTCCCTGGGGCTTTTAAAAGAAAAATATGTCACCTTCAGTGCATACTGTCTCTCAAACTGCACCTAATGGAAATACCTAAATATGCTCAATTTATGTTGAGCATTGACTACATATGCTGCAATACATGGCTGCAATGATATGATTGCATACTATAAAGACTTCTGCTGGGCTCAGTTCCCCCAGAAATTATTTTGCCTAGTGTTTCTGTAAAGTCTCACATCTTTTTGAAAGGCAAGTAGCTATTCCCATGCTGCAAGTAATGGGGATTTGTAATGGCATTTAGGGGTGGATTAATTTCTGTGTGCTTTATGATTTGCAGAAGTTTACAGCAGTATTTCCAGACTACTGTAGGTAAAACTCAGCTCCTTTTCCTTGTAGTTCAAGGGCAAGGCAAACAGTAAAAATAAATATTCCAGCAGCACATCCTACTCCTGAAAAAAGTCAAAGATTTTAAAGTATGACAGCACAGGGATTTGTTTTGCATGAATACTAAGTATGTCTACAGCCTCAAAAAAATCTCCTCTAGCTGGAAAACAGCATCATCCATAGGTCTGTGAGCTTTGAAGAGCACTATCACATTTGCAGATAGCAGGGGGTGCTACCACCACCCCGTGTTCACAAGCCGGACCATGCCCTCCCAGTGCATCATCCAACAAGTTCCTCATCCAAATATTTTAGCAGTTGTTTGCTTTGCCAGGTGAGTGGAGTGAATCCATTCACTCCAGATTAGTCAGTAAATTCTGAGGAACAGAAAAGCACCATGGTAGCCCATCAAAGAGGGCTGGTGGGGACTTGCCGGCAGCTTTTGTTTCCTCTTTCACACCGAGCTCCTTCTCACCCATGGGTCTGCAGTCAGACTAGAGGAGTGAGGTCGCTCTAAATAAAATGGAGCTGTAGCAGCAAGAAGGTGGTAAAGGTAGGTGGGATGCAGTTGAAAAGCTGCTGGTGGCAGTGCTGATGTGCACACAACCAGATGGTGAGAGATGTGGTGTCAGGGATGTCCAAGCTGCCTACGGAGCAGGGTTGTGTGTCACATGCCTGCTCACTGCAGGCAGGGCTGTGGGCAAGGAGGAGCAGTGCAGCCCTGGCCAGCAGAGCAAGGAAAACCCTCCCTGGGCAGGTTGGGACTGGCACCTGCCAAGCCGGCCAAGAGAAGAACGGGCAATGGGTGCTGCGAGACACGGGGCTCTTGAGTATCCCTCTAGAGAAACCAAGGCCAAGAGATGCAGGTGTTTCAGCCTAAAGGAGCCCAAATATCCCTTCTCATGATTACAGAAGTCACTTGGAGCCTTACCTGGGAGGAAAAGCTTCCCCCTCTGCTTCCCTCCTGGTCTGCCCACCCACCCTGCCCTGTCCTGTCCTGTCCTGTCCTGTCCTGTCCTGTCCTGTCCTCACCTGTGCTCTCAGTGCCTGGTGACATTCCCAGGGCTGCCTGAGGAGCAACTCCATGTACATGGCATCAGGTACATATCTCATCTCATCTCCCATTACACATGAGGAACAGTCCCAGGCATATTTTGCTGGTAAAGGGATGTGCAGAGGCACAAGAGCAGCAATGTAATTAGGTTGCCTGCTCGCATCTGATGTCTGTTACACGACATGTATCTCCCCATGTGATCGCAACATCTGCATAGTGGCCCTGATTTCCTCCCAGTCCTGCCCATGGCAGCTAAAAAAGCCTCCAGAAAGCAAAGTGTTCACCTGTGTTGTTTGGTAGAAGTGGCTCTACTACCACAGTAGAAAGCCTCACTTCCCCTGCTCCCCAGCCCTTTCCAAAGCTGCAAACATGCCCCTTGCTTTACACAGAGGAAGAGGGAAGCATTTCCAGGGTGAGTCTGGTCCCAGTTTCTCTAAAGCAGGTATTCAAGCACCTGTCCAAGCATAGACATGTTTTTGCCAACAGAGAAACATCCAACCATTCCTAATTTGAAAGGCTGTGTTTCTCTGCAAGCCATGGGGTGCTCTGGGTTCAGGTGGAGGGGTGCCACAGTGTTCCTTTGCCCATGTGTGGGAAAGCCCAGGCAATGAGATTAAAGACACAGGGGGACAGGGTGGAAAACAAAAGACCTGTCTAACCATTAGAGAGCAGGAAAAAGAGGGAAGAGAAGACAGAAAGAGGAGGATGTGGGCAGAAGACAAGGCTTCATGGCCAGCAATGCTTTGGGGATTGTGCAACATCGAATGCCAAAGTCTTCTCCTTTAGGAAGGGAGTCAGCACTTCTTTTGTGGAGACTCACCTGCACCTCCAGTCAAACCTGAATGGCCTCCGGGTGGGAAAAGCTTTTCCAAATGCTGAGCAGAAAGGACATTGTGCAGGTGACCCAGTGCCACTGGGGATTAAGGTCCCAAATGTCCTCATGTGTTGTCTCAATTCAGGGCTAAAAATGGGTTTTGTCATTTCTTTGGCTTTATTTATGAGCCTTTGCTGACCAAGTCCCATGCTGCCAGTGTTTGTGTGAGTTACTATGTGCAATTGGTAAGGGGAGAACCAGATGCAATTTAGCGGCTCTACAAACCTCGTTACCAGAGTATTTGCTTTATTTTTCTCCTCGAGGTTTGCAGAACTAGTTTAACAACTGTTTTTTCCTGTAATTTAAGCATTTGAGGAGCTTTTTTTTATTTTATTTTTTTTTAGCAGAAAGGACTTTTAAATGCATTAGAAGGGTATATGAGATGCATGTTAAAACCGTGTGATCCTCACAACTGTCTCTGGGTTGTGTTCTACACTTTTGTTTTACAAACACCGTGTAATTCCCTGAGAGATCCAACAGACACCTGAAGAGTTGCTTAAGACCGAAATGGATCTGAACAGCAGCAGCGACCCTCAACATATAGTGCTGCGAAGCAGTCAATGAATACTGAGGCAAATTAACCAGATTGGTGGCACTGGAAGAGGCTGCCCGGGGGTATCGGGGAGTCGCCCTCTCCAGAGACCTTCAAAAGCCATCTGGAGGAGTTGCTGTGTCACCTGTTCCAGATGACCCTGCCTTGGCAGGGCATTGGACTCGATGATGTTCAGAGACCCCTTCCGGCCCTAACGATTCTGTGTCATCTGCAATAGGACCACCAGATCGGGGGGACTTTGACTATCTTCCCCTTTCCACGCGCCCCCGCCTTCCTCGCTGCGCTCTCCCCTCCCGCTTCGGGCGGCATTCTGGTTTCTTCCCTTCGCACTTTTATGGCTTTTTGTGTCTACAAGTCACCGGGGAGCCTCGGGCCCCGGCGCGGTGACATCCCACAGGGGCGTAAGGGCGAGGGGGGTGTAGGGCAGCTCGCGGCCCGACCGCGAGGTCGGTACCGAGGTTACCGAGGTAACAAAACCGATTCGGCTTTTCCACAACACCTCCCGCGCCTCCCTCTTGCTTTGCGGGGGACTTGGCCTCGGCGCCTGCGGGAGCGGCGGGGCGGCAGCGCGGCTGCCGGGCCCAAGCATGGTATTGATG